>JASDQU010241684.1:167239-189035 GCA_032191745.1 Picea mariana | reverse complement strand
TTTTCATTATTAACTTCTAGTTCATTTTTCAGCTTCAAAATTTTTACAAATACTTATCTCTGAGACTTGAGGACAAGTCAATAAATAAGGCTGAGGGGGATAAGGTATACATTTTGAAAACCTTTCAAGCCTTCTACAGATGACAACATGCATTTAAAAAAAAAGGAATTCTCATCCAGCAGAGGGACCTGAGAAAAGTATCCATTCCATTCAGCAGAGGGACCTGAGAAAAGTATCAATTTCATTCAGCAGAGGGACCTGAGAAAAGTATCCATTCCATTCAACAGAGGGACTGAAGAAAATATCAAATCCATTTAGCAGAGGGACCTGAGAAGAATATCAATTCCATTCAGCAGAGGGACTTGAGATACTAAGAAAAACAAATACAAGAGGAAATTGAAGACTCACAACAACATTCCATCCAGCTTCAATCAAGCAAAACACAATGAGCAAACAAGTTAGTATATATTTTTCTTTTTAATGCTTTAAGTTTGAGAAATTCTTCATAAGCTAAGAAATAATAAATATCCTATATTTCCTTTCCATCATCTTTTTATCACTCTATTTTTCATATATCCTCAAAAGCATTAAAAATGGTACTCAAAGGAACCAATTTTGGTTTCCAAAGGAGTTATAAGGAATGATCGGGTTTCAAATACAAACACATTGTTTTTTTTTGAGTTGTAAAATGCTCTGTTTCTGAAGACATAAGTTGCATACATAGACTGAATTGTTGTTTTCATAGATTAAAGGTTGTTTTCATATACATTTAAAAAGGGGTCATAAGAAGAAGGTTTCATGCTTGATGAAGATGATGGTTACTCAAGGAAACGAATTAAGGAGTTATAAGTTAAGTGAACACATTTTCTAAAAAAATCATTTCTTATGATGATTGCAACGAGGAGAGAAAGTACAAAGGTACAAATACAACAACACCTTCAACTATGATCGCTGTACAACCCATTTTTAAAATGATAAAAACCCTTGTCTAAAGTCTCCTCCAACGATTTTTCTCCCTTCATAAAAGTGATACGACTCAAACGATTTTCATATTGTTGTGTCTCACTTGCACGCTCCCCAAACTCGAACCGCTGATGCACTCCTGTGTACACTTACCTCCATTTCAAACTGCACGCTCTGTTTCACCACGCCAACGCCATTCCAAATCCCTACGCTCTAGCAAATTGTTCCCTCCTACGCTTTCCTATCCCGAAATCTCTGATAAAAAATGAATTGTATGTTGACAATTTCATTGTCAACATACAACATTCTCGTCCTGTGGAAAAAAAACGCGGAGGTTGAAGGAGACACGTGGTGAACAAAGACAAGAGAACGTATTCAAATAGGAGTCATCCATTGAAGGTAAGTTCAAACTCAAATAATTGAACAACTAAGTGTAAAATTCAACGTCTTGTGGTACATTTTGAAAACAAGACAGTTCATTTCTAGTAGAGGCCGACTATAAGAAGAAAAGTTGAGCTGCAATTCAAGAAGAAGCCTGAGAATTTTTTCGAAATTACCAGGTATGCCCTTGCATAATTTTTTTTTTTATGATTGAAGAATAGAGAACAGCTTAGAAATTTGAAAAATATGAGATTTCCTTTGCTTTTGAACAGAAAAATCTTATTGAAGACCATGCACATAATTAAATCCAAACAGAGTCTACAAGTTTAAAAAAATCTTGGTCAAAAGAATTGCAGGGTTGAAACTTTTAGACTTCCTTTCTATAAACAGTGGAAATATTTTAGAGTCTTGCTCTTAAACTTGGAAGAATGGTGTCTAGATGTGAACCAGAGAAGCTTGTTACATATAAAATTCATAGGGATTGTATATAAATTTTGAAGCAAAAACAGTGGATAGGCTTCTTTGAGAAATTTGATGGATCTTGTGAAGAAGTTGCTCACTCATTTGATGGGGAAAGGGCTACTATTGGAAACCTTACCATTAGGATCTCTGAAGATATCATTGCACATGTCACTAAACTTCCTCAAATAGAAGAAAGATATTTCAAAACTAAGCATTTCAAAGATAAATCATGGGCATCTTTTATTTCCAGATCAAGGGTAGCAGCAGTAAATTGGAAGAAGGGAATTCCAAGGAGTTGGTTGATTCATCCTTGGGGTGAATTGGCATATCTCATACATAAATTTATAACTTGTAAGGGAAGATTTAACATCATCTACCTATATCACATTAAACTGCTACAACACTTAAAAGGTGACTGTGAAATCAACATGCCTTATTTTCTATTGCAAAGCCTTTCTAAGATGGCTAAGGTTGTCCAAAAACAAGGAAGGAATACAGAAAAGAGTTTATATCACCATGGCTTTATTAAAATGATCATTATATATGAACTACAGAAGCAAAATTTGACTTGGCAGCAGTTTATCATTGAAAATGGTTTTGAAACAATAAAGGAGGAAGAAGAAGATGAACAAATCTTAGTTGTGACCAATGATGAGGAAGACGTACAGAGCCCCAAGGCAACAAGCTCAAAACTGCCAATGGAGAGGAGAAGAACAAGAAGCATGGTGATAAAGGAGAAAGAATTTGAGGAAAAAGACAAGATTTTTACCACACATGAAAGAAAATCAAGGAAACACCAACAAGTTCAAAGGGGCCAAATACAAGAAAATGATGATGAAGCACAACAAACACAGTATGCACATATTCAGACTCTAGAGGCACAATCATTGGAAAATGATGGTTTTGAAGAACAAAAAACTTCCACATATGAACAAATGAGAGAAGATGTGGAAAAATTAATTAAAGACATGAAAGAAGAAACTCAAATGGAAGAAGTGGCTGGTGGGTCCACAACAGAACTTGATAGAAAAAATAAGAAAATAAAGAAAGTGAAGAAAAAAATCAAGGAAATTGAAGTCCTGAAAAGATACATAAAAATAGAGAATGAAATGTTAAGGACTCAAAGCCATAAAACATAGGAGGAGAATGAAACTTTGAAGAAGAAGAACAAGAAGCTTCAAAAGCAAAACAAGTTAATCTCCAAACAAGCCTATAAGTGGTTTCAACAAAAAAAGACATATAAAGAGAAATATCAAAGAATGAAAGCTCTTCATACAGCTCAGGTGAATGTGGAAACATTATTGCAGGAAGAAGAGGTGGAAGAAGATCAGTAACAGAGGTTCAGGGACATTTTTGTGCATGAGGACATGCAAAGATTTCCTCTTGGGGGAGATGTTGAGTACATTTTTATGTTTCCTTTTTACTTTATAAACTAAACTTTTGCCTCTATATCCATCCATTTTGCCTTCATTTCATTCCATATTTTCCATAAAACAGCTTATGCAAGGTATATTTATCATTCTTTAACTTAAGAATTGAGTTTTCTAAATTTTGGCATTAAAATTGAAAATTTATAAAAAATTACAGGATTTGACTAAATCCCGTAATTGCTCCTAGGTTCGTATACTTATAGGACACCTGGGCGAAATCTAAGACTTGGGTCATGATCCTTGATGTACAAGGATGGAGGATGAGCTATCAGCTTTGAGATCTGAGCCTTCCAGGTGTCTGGTCAACGCTGGTCAAATAGGGCCACTTCAGCAGAAAATACCCTGTTTTAGCCTTAAATCATGGACAGTTTTGGATTTTCGTGGGATTTGGTCATATATTATGGATCTAAAGGGGGCATTCGACCTTCCTAGAATATATTATGGATCTGATCATGATATTTAGGAGATTTATTAGCATTTTTAGTTTTAAAACTCTTGTATAAATACTCTAAAGCATAGACTAGTATGACAACCTTGAATGTGAATGAAGAAACTTTGGAATTTTCAATTTTGAGATCAGTTTTGCGTTTTGTTCTTGATAATGCTGATGATATGATGATGTGAATGTTGCTGGAGCTCTTTCTTAGCTGAGACAACTCAAGTGTACAAGTGAAGCATTGGAGGAGCCCCTTTGCCAAACTAGTACACTCTTTCTTTATGTTCTTTTCAAGTAATCTTTGATACATGTTTTATATTAGATCTTGCTGTAGATGAGTTTTATTCATATCTTGCTGTAGTTAGATGAATTCCATAGCTAAGTCATATGATTAATGTTTTAAAGGCTTACTCATATTGTGAATGATTTCTTGAATAATAATTCAATGTGTGGTTTGCCTTCAAGCATTAAGATAATCATGAATGCTTTTTGAGTTATTTACGCTTTCAATACTTTTGATTTAAATTGATGATAGTTGCTAATGAATGAAAGAAGACAATGAATGCATCTCTTGAATAAGAGTTTTGTCCTTCTAGCATTTGATAAGTCTTAGAACTAGTTCAAACATGTCTTGAATGCTTACTGTTGATACTCTTTTGGAAAACAATTGCTGATTACTGTTATGAGATCTATGAATATGAATTCTGAACAGAATCTTAGCATCTCTTCCATATTTATCCCTTAGAATAGGTTTTGGTTTATTCCCATTAAAAAATAAAAGTTATCTCTAAATCCATATATTTTGGATGTGCCTCTAAGTCTTACAAACACTGGATTAACAATCATTTGCACTCTAATTTATATAAGTAGATTGGAGCCTAACACTCCCCCTGCTTCAAATTTCTTGTACACCTGTAGACATAGACATGACTCTTTCATTCATGAGGTTGATCAAAAATTTTTCAACAACTTTCTCTGCAGCGCTCAACTCGTCCGACATACACACTCGGGGTTAACAATCTCGGGTTTGGGGAGTAACTTAGATACTGCAATAGAATAGACCGCAAGAGTGCGATGATCACTGTATAAAATCAACTTAGTTTTTGGGCTCAAACTCTCGGTTGGCAAAAGTGTTCTCAGTGCATGGCATGACGGGATAAATAGGTAACTTGGCAACGGGTCGCTTGCAACAGTTATGAAACCTTCATTAACTCCGTTTTGTCCGTTATGGCACGGTCCCAATGGTTGGATGACGAGATGTCTGTCCATAAATGTCTTTCTACATGTTTGAAGCGTTGGTCTAATGGTTATAATGTCCCCAACGACTATATTGCTTCGTCATGGCGAAGTGCCATGTGTCGTTGTTCTGGTATCTCGACGAAGTTTCAATTTTGCAAATTTTCCTTCTGCGAGGTTCCCTTTGGAACCTTCTGCAACTTGTCGATCTTATCCCTCTTCTTACTTACCTTTCTAGCCTTCTTCCCAATGAGCTTTGTCTTGGTATGCCTTTTTCCATTCTGATTCTTATCTTCTTTTGGCATAGTTACTTCGGGTTGTTGAGATTCTTTCCTAAGATTCGATGGTGATCCTTTTTCTTTATCTAGAATATGTACTTCAATATTCTGTGGGTCTTCTA
Source organism: Picea mariana (assembly GCA_032191745.1). Lineage (NCBI taxonomy): Eukaryota > Viridiplantae > Streptophyta > Pinopsida > Pinales > Pinaceae > Picea > Picea mariana. The sequence goes on along the minus strand of JASDQU010241684.1, from coordinate 183,727 downwards.
GTGTTCTTGCAACTTCGACATCTGGGTCTCTGGTGTTCAATAGCTTTGATTTGTTCTTCTGTTCTTCAATTAAGTGTGCGATCCTTCTAGTCATGAATTCTTTTAACTCTTGCTTCTTTTGCTATAAAACTTCTTCTTCTTCTTGCCTTCTGGCCTGATCTCTTTCAATCCAAAGTTTTCCTAGTAGCATGGTAAATGGGGCGTTGTTCTCAATAAATTTAATAATCTCAAAATCTTCCTCTATTGTAGTTCCATTGGCATTCATAGATATCCGGGTGAGCTTTCCACATAGGTTTATCAGCTTTCCTCTAAATAGATCTAGTCCTCTCAATGAAGGAGTCATAGCAGGCTTCCCTAAAAGTTCTCAAGTTCTTTTTGTCATGACATTCACCTGTGTTCCCTCATTCAGAACACAGTCAATGTCAAAGTCTCTTATTCTTTCTTCAAGGCATTCTTTTTCTTTGAAGATCTCTGATAAATTGACATGTTGGTGGTCATTCAGGGTTTCTTTTATCTGTAGCAATACTTTCTTTGATTCTTTCTAGGGTTCTGCCATTTCTAGATCTGCCTTAGGGTTTTCTTGCCTCATGTTCATTCCTTCAAGCTTAGCAATCATTTTAGGGCAATCCAATACTTCATGGTTCATAGCTTTGCAACAAAGACAACTAGGTCTTCTCCCAGGGCATTCCTTAGCAAGATGTCCTCGTCTTCTGCAACTGTAGCAGTGGGTTAATCCTCTCTTTCTTTTAAATGATTCCCAGCTCTTTTTATGCTATGCGTTAGGGTCATAGTAGCTAACCTGCAAACTTTTCTGTCCAGGATCCTGCATCCACTTGTTAGTCCAAACATTTTTTCTATAGATAGGTATAACATATATTTCACTATTCTTATCAGATCTACGCATATCAAACATTTTTTCATCTGTTAGTGCCCTACTTTTCAAGCTAGGACAAACTCTATCAAACATACCTAGATCCATACTTTAGAAACATAATTTTTCACATATCTTACTTCTATAGAGCACAAAGCTTTTAGATCTATAAATTTTCACTATTCTTACTTTTATCAGAGCACAGAGCTTACAGATCTTACCTCTTTTAATAAAAAATTCCCACTTTTACTTTTCTCAGAGCACAAAGCTTTCAGATATTACCTCTTTTCTTCAGATCAGACTTTTTTTCCTTAGCACAAAGCTTGTCAAACTAAGTAGAGTACTGTGCACTAGAGTAACAGATCTACGCACAGAGCTTTCACAATTTCAGGTCGGATCTTTGCACAAAGCTTCTTCTTCCTCACTTTTCAGCAATCATAGTTTCAGGTCTCGGCAACAGAACCATTTGTTGGCATAGGGGCAGATCTAGGGTTCAACGCTACAACAACTCACCAAGAATACCCTAACTACCGGCCCTTTCGGCAACCCCTGCGAAGCAGATGAAGTCTCCCCGAGGTAGAGGCAGGGGTGGTTGCAGGACTCAGGTGTCTGCAACCTTAGCTGATACACAGATCTGTGATTATAATACTTAATAGAGCACATAGCACCGTCAGTTTGTCAGTATTTAACCAATATCTACTTCGCAGATAAAACATAACATCGCAATATTCACCTATATCTAATGTATCTAAGCACTTAGCATAAAGAAATAGATTAGATCTAGTAAATTCAAGCACTAAGCAAGTTCACATAGGTCAGATCTGACATCCAGGGTCATCATAAGCACAAAGAATAAACATATCTATCTCTCTATATCAAAACACTTCGCAAGTAAATACATAAACACATCAGAACATCACACAAAGAAGAATAACACAGTATTTACATGGTTCACCCCTACCCGGGGGCTACGCCCACCAACTCTTCTTCTTTATTAGCTTCAATCAGTCATCTACATGCACAGAACCACAAAAACCCTACTTTGCATAGGACATGAGGCCTGTGCGCACCTCGCCAGATCCTCCTTCCCCGAGCTAGGTCTAACACAAATCCTTTCACAGTCTGTTACAACCACTTGCACTTAGCTCTACAAGTTTCTCACAATATGCATAGAGCATCTACAAACCATACTTTCACTTAGCACTTAGCTTATTGGCCCCCGCTACTTATGTCACCTAGCTACTTATTTATACTTTACAAAATAGGCCTAAACATGGGTAAACCCATGGGCCGACATCCCATACCCGTTACATAATCCCAAATTCAAAAAAGGACCCAAAAAGGGGTCGAGATCCCACGATCTCTGCTTTGTCTTGCCTCCGTCTTCGACAGGCTGTCGAAGTCCCAAAATAGGTCAAACTTGATCAAGGATCTCGCAAAACTTGGTCAAGAGCCAACATAGAATTTTTGCATCATGTGCAATCTTAACTGCCCGACCAACTCCTCTTCTAGCCGCCCCACGTTTTCGTATGCTCCTGGAACTAATCATTTAGGGAGATATCCCAATGATTCCTTTCTTGATTTCGACGAGCATCTTCTTGGTTTTCGATGTAATTGACAAAACTCAGACTGACGCGCACTTGGTAGTCTTTATTTTCTGCACTCTACTGACAAAATCTGGTCCAATGCATACTTCATGGAAATCCTCGCACACTTACTCAAGTTTGCGCAAAACTTATAAAATGGGTGCGCACTACTCCCTTGGTGTGTGCACACAAAACTTAACCCAAAGCTTTGGGTGCCAATAGGCCCCCGCCACTATTATCTGGCTCATCCTTGAGCTAGCGGCCTTAGGGAATGATTTCTACGGTAGACGACACGGTGGCCTTGAGGCCTTGCAACAAGTTTAGAAACCGACGTTTAGGCTCAAAAAAATGCTCTTGAAGCACCTGTGTAAGTTGGACAGTTGATCGCGCGACCTCAACTGTGACTGTCGAAGCCATGATATTTGTGTTGTTTTGTTGGTTGATTAGGGGTTGGCAACAACCAACATGTTCAACAACTGGGTAAACAGAGTCAAGGTTGTATCGATCGTGACATAAATTATATCAGATGTGGTTTGGTGGTTTGCACTGGAGGCAGTAATCTCTTTGGTTCTGGTAGCGATAGCCTGCATCGCAATGACACGCTCCCGAGGAGGGAGGTAAGTAAGATCTTTGTTGTGCAACTTTGAGTTCGGTTGTGCTAATTCGTTTGGAAATGGTGGAGACTTTGGGTGGAGTCAAGAGATGAGTCCAAAGGGTTGAGTCGTAGTCCACCCACCGGGGAAAAGATTGCACCCTCAATTTGCCAGTGTGGAGCGTTGTTTGTGTTGTCTGAATGATTGTGGGGCGGGTCGAGGTGGATGAGGCAGTATGAAGCAGTGGGTGATCATTTCTAGCGAGTTAGGATTTGAGCTGTTGTAAGAGATCCTTTACTATGGAGAGCTTAAGGCTCAAGGAAGTGTCATCTCTTGGGGTAGAAGTTGTAGGGATCATGGAATATAGGTCATCCATTGTTTCCAACAGGCTATTGAAAGAAGAATGGATTTCAATGTGCTGAGCCTATGTGGTTGTGTGCATTACTTTGTCGGCATCATATTGACTTTACAATGCTTGATATGCTTGTGATTCTTTTTGGTATTGTTCATGCGCCTAAGTGTGCATGGCGATATCAACTTGATGTTGTAGTTGTAACTGAGCATGGGCCTTCCCCAAATGCTCATTGCGCTTGCCTAATTCAGAGAATAATGTGGCTACACATTCTTGTATGAGAGGGGTAGGGATCGGACCCAAAGGGATACCCTCGCGCTGAGCATCGATAGTAAATAAGGGGGGGGGGGTCTACACGAAGGATACGAGTGGGAGTATTGGTATTTGTGTTAGAAGGAAACATACGTGAAGTAGGAATTGATAGTTGTGCTCAAGCCTCGAGTTGTTGGTAGAGGTGGTCGATGTTGTGTAGAGCCTCAGAATGGAGTTGTTGTTGTAGAAACAATTGGTGTCGTAGGACATCTATTAATGTTTATATTTTGAGTGTCATCTGAGGAGGTCTCGACTAGGTGGATGAGTAAGAGGGGCGAATGGAGGAGTGGATTCATTGTCCCCAATCATGAATGAGTGTGAGTATCCTGAATGAGTGTGAGGATGGGCCCAATCATGAATGGGTGTGAGTATCATTCCATCGTCACTGCAGACATTGTGGGCATAATGTTGAAAAGATAAGTTGGGGAATTTCTTAGAGTTGCGGACATTATAGCCGATAAATTGAACGTCCTGTACCCTCCTAGTTTGGCACCCTATGAAAGTGACATGACAAGGTAGGGCCGGTTCTTCTGGTTTTCGATGGGCGAGACCTCAAGTTTTCAAGTGAAACTAAAGGATTTCATAACTGAAACGAGCACTCTAGATGCAATGGAACAATCTTATCATCCTAGAAATTTATGGAAATGGAAGAAACTAGAGATACAACAACACAACTTCATGATCTCAATATACAATCAGAGCGGTTCTTCAATGTGCTATGATACCATGTTCGACAACATAGGTATTCCAATAGAGGATGAACATCTCCGGTAACCACTCATACAAAAATATCAAATATCAACACAGTGATGTTTTTACGTGGTAAACCCCTGTGGGGAAACATTGACAACCCCATCCAACATGGCCACTTGGAACAATTTATTAATTCAAAATAAAATATTACAGAGAGATTTACAAGAGGGTTTCTCACAATCGATCATCGACAACTAACGCTCCATGCCCTTTAAATAGAGACCATGGACCAATCGAGTGTTAAGCCATAGATCAATGTAGTCGTTAAGATCGAGGAGAATGTGAGCCATTAGATCACTCTATGTCGAGAACATATCGTGACTGTCAGATTACTTAACTACAAATACATACTAATGCATACTAAAGAAACACACTTTTACTTAACGAGACATGAGACCAAGTTGATCTTAACTAACTCCTAAGTGTCTAAATATCCTAACAATTTCTTGTTATTTCAGAGGAGATTTCTTGAAGCGGGATCCTTTTTTTTTAATTTATTTTCATCATTTTAGAGCAAGTTTCCTTATATGGGCTCCTCTACAAGAATTCCAAACAAACAATGCACTACTACTATTTGTAAACATAATAAATTTTTTTGGCATCCCTATAATGCCTTTGTTTTTTTGGTTGTTGGCCATGTTATAATAGTTATGTTAAACTTATGTTTCATGTTTATAGAATAAATCATCCATGCCTACTTAGATTTGCATTCATTGTAAATGGTTTCACATTGTTGTGATACTTCCATCATTTTCTTTCTTTATTTCAATTTAAGGTTCCCATTTCTAATAAATCTTAGTCCATATCTTATCTAGGCTTCGAGGGAATGATGCATGCTTATTTTAGGAAAAAAAGAGTTGATGCAGTTCCACTTCTATTGTCGTACTAATATTGAGAAATCAAAATTTCTAAATATGTTTTTTTTAATTAGGAAGATTTAAGAATGAGGGGTTTGAAGGATGACATGACTTGTATTTTATTTGATGTCATTCCACCCAAAGACTATGCTCCTATTTCATTTCCTCCTAAGAAGAAAAATAAGTTGATATCACTTCTATTCAATAAAAAGTTTAGAGATTCAATGAATAAATTGACTGACAAACTGTCTATAGTTGTAATTGTTGAAGAATTCTTTGAAGAAGGGTTAGCAATACTTGCTAAAAATCGGTAGTTGACCTATAAGTTGAACTAGTTGATATAGTAGTTGAAGCGAAATATTAAAAAGTGAATTCAGCTCTAAGCTTAGTGATCGAGATTTAGTTACTTATGTAGCACTAGTAGCATATGCAAAGGTAGAAGCAGTTTACTAAGTAGTAGACCCAACATGAGTAGATGCAGAGACAATTGCTTAAGGAAGACCAATAACATAAGTAATTTATTTTGTTGTTTAATTAGTTCAATACTTGGCATCAATAACATAGACTAGAATAGCATGTACTAAATAACATATCTAGTAGCACCATCAATAACATACGTAGAACCATCAATAACAAAGGAAAAGACATAGCTTGTTGGGATGGAAACAACACTATACACTAGGGTGTAAGCATCAAAGACAATACCAATGATTCTAACATCTAAGCTATTAGTAGTAGATCTATAATCAACAATATAATCATAGCCTAGAGCACTTAGATCAAAGACAAAGACTAGGGATGTAATAGAATAATCGTTATAGGTCCAAACTAAGGAGTTGATCTAGGTGATTCACTTGGTTAACCAAAACCAATTAAGTTGGCATTATTGACTATAATGACATTGGTGTTATGAACTACAATGACAATGGATTTATTATTTACTCTGGTTGTTATGCTAGTTTAATTTATAGTTTGTTTTTAATTATGCTTTATATAAATAGTTCAAATTGTTATAGTTTGTTTTACTGCTATTTATCATCATTAATTATAGTCAATTTATAGTTTGTTTTTTTCTCTTATGTTAGTTATAGTGAGAAAGTTAATTTAAAATATGAATGTAATTGTTTTCATATTTATTATCAATAAACAATTTAGTTCTTCATTAGGTCCATTAGTTTGTTTTTTCTTTTATGTTAGGCATGTAAGTGCAAGTTATAATTTGTTTTGTTGGGCGGTATTTTTGTATGCTCTACAAACAAAGAAAATTGAGAGTAAACAACTATAGAAATTGTGCAACACATCACTATACTATGTGATGTAGATCCTCATGTCTCCAATGTTAAAAATCCATTTAGCCAAGATCCAAGATTTTCTTAGGAAATGGGTTACTCACCAGGAAATAGGAAACAAGGATAAAAAGGGGGGTTTCTTACAAGTCACAGTTTTTTCTCAAATATGTTGCCTCAACATTCAGTTATTAATAACATATGACTGTAGTCATGCTGGGGTTACTCTTCAAGAAATAAATAGCACCTAATGTTGGTGTTATTATGCCAATCAACATGTTTTTCTTAATTCAAATAATGATAGGTTAGTGAACAAGTTACGTTAACAAATGAAAACATTTATTTTCACATTTTTTTATTAATAAACAATTTTGTGCTTTCATTAGCATTCACCATAGATGTACTCTTTTGGGAGTGGTTGTTGGCATTATCAATTTTCTTGTCTAGGGAAGCCAACGAAGTATTTAGGACATCTATAATGATCTATTCTGGGAAGTGGTATATGATTGGGTCACTTAAATTTGATTCCATGTCTTATATGATTTGCGGTTGTGACAAGTACTAGTGGTTGAGTAAATCGAAGGTGTTCACATGCCTACTTTTTGGAAAACCTTCTAGAACATGTTTTAATAAGTATCCCTAGGAACTTGTGGGAACAACCAATGCCAACCTTATTCCTTTTCATATTCTTTAAATATTGCAATTGACAAGTTGAAAAGTCCCCCAAATGCTTCCTTGTTGTTTCACACCTTGTTGCTTCCAATCTAAACATATTTTTTTTGCATTTAAGAAGAATACAATGTTTAATAGCCTTGTTGAACTCCACAATCATCCACTGCTTAGTAAATTCATCTATGAGATTATGGTTTTCTTGTTCACCCCCTTTTCCAACCGGTGTGGTGTTGCACTCACCTTCAAAACTGTTGCAGTCATGTATTAATGTTGGTGATAATGGTGGAAATAATTGTTGGTTGTGGAGCTTGATTATCTTCATGATTCAGAGGTATTTGTTTTCAACCATGTTTATACCCCATNCCCACGAGTTCCGAGAGCAACCAGGCCCCTGGCAGGGGTTCGGGGGCGAAGCCCCGTATGAAATTTTTTCTTGTAAATGTATATTGTAATTTCATAGTAAATTTGGACCATTCATTATAAGGTCGCAGATACAATGGTAGAAGTTATGTTAGGGTTTTTTTCCCTAGAAGGAAACCCTCTTTTATGAGGGAAATGTATTGTGGATATGTATCATTGAAAATATTGTATTCTATGTGAGGAGACTGTGAGAGAAAGAAGAGGAAGTTACAACGGGTGTGTTGTAGGTTGTATCCCTTCATTTGTTGGATAATAATAAAGGAAGGACCTGGCAATTTCTTTGGTGGACATAGCCCACACTGGGTGAACCAGATATATCTATGTCTTTATTGTATTGTGTATCTTTTATGTTTTATTTCCACATTTGTTTTATTTTATTGCTCCACGATCCTATTTTTCTAACAATAATGTAGGTGGTTTAACAAAGTTTGGAAATAAAATTTCACCCACTAGAGGAGCCATGAGTGGGAAACTAGGTGGAACAGAAGGTGATGCTCCCTTAAGTACGTATATGCCTTCACAACATGTTTTCACACATTTCCCCTCTTCACATCTAAGAAATCACAAACTTCCATCTCTGATCCAAGATTGCACATAGTGTAGAACATATCTGGTTGTCAAGATTGTGATTTGATGTTCATAATTTCAAGGTTGGAAAGGTCATAATGGATGTCTATGTCAATGATGTTAAGTGTACTCTACCACGATGTCTTGCATATGTGGTCTGCTATAAAATTATGAGAAAATCTATTTTCTGATCATAGTGAACCAATAGTAGGAGTCTAATTGCACCGTGAATTTCCTAATAAGACAATCTATTCCATGAGAAGATATATTTCAAATCTGATAGAACATCGATATCAAATCAATATTAATTTTTACAATATGCACATCACAATTATATATAATTGTTTTTATTTATTTTTGCATAGATTGTTGATACATAAAAACATAGAATTGGCATTGAACACTCACCTCTTTGAGGAACTATTGTTTGATGTGATTAAGTTATGAATAAGTGGAAGCATTGTATCCTTATTTGAATGTCAAAAATATCTATATGATTTGACCCACAAACCTACAATGTTTCACATGACATATTATCATAAGAAATAACACTGGCCAAATCACCAATGATAGTGAATTATCATTGTGATAGATTTAGAAATAACGTTGGCCAAATCACCAACAATAAAAATTTATCCATGTGATAGATTTAGAAATAACACTAGAAAAATTACTAACAATAACCATCACCGTGATGAATTTAGAATAATGCTAGTCAAATCACAAGCAAAAACATATCACCATGACAGATTTATACTCACTTAGTTGCAACTTTCACTGATCTTTGAAATAATTTATGAAACCAATTTTCTTGAAGAAATTTCCATAGAAATATAGTAATTTGTTCATGGCATCCTCAACTAACAATGTGTAATGCATTATATTCCCAAAGACTTTGACATTTATATCTCTCTTTTACTATCACAAACATAGCTAATGAATATTTTTAGCCAACAACAACGCACGTGTCAAATGTAGAGAATTATTGGACAACTGAACACATCATTGTGAATTAATGTGGATGAACAATATTTAGGTGAATAGTAAGAAATTAAATAAATACACAAATAAATGAAGGAAAGATAAATTAAGAGATCTACACACCCTACTTCCTAGATCTCTACAAGGGCATCATCTACAAGAAAGTGTGAAGGTTTCCTTGTGGGACAAGGATTTAAAACACATAGGTGAAATTCTTGCAACAATGTCGCAATTGTTTCCCGCACTATATTATTTGATATGACCCAACATACATGAATGCCATTTTTATGTGTGTCAAAAGATAGAATGGTGTAAAAAGGATACTATCATGCATAAGATTTCATGACTACAATATTAAAGATATATAACAATGACATGGTTTATAATGCCACTATAAACAACCATTTCATGAATACACATTTCAAAACAATAATGCCCTAGAAAAACATTTTGTGATTTCAAATTAAAGAACAATAACACCCACTTAGTAAATTAGGCCACTAGAAACAACTAGTTCATGAATTCAATGTACATAATAACATTGGCCTAGTAAAGAAATCCCCTTGAGAAATAACATCAACATAGAAATTATGACCCCTATAATTAATCATTTCATGAATTCATATAATAGAATGATAACATCGGCCTAACGAACAAGTCTTCTATCAATGATATTTTCATGTATTCTTACCACACAAAATAATGCCAACATGGTAAATAAGGTGAATAGAAACCAAAATACCTTGTATTTGTTCATGCAAAAGGTAGAATCCATCACAAGGACATTGTTTTTCCCATTCCTAACAACCTACTTCACTTTCCATCTTGTCAATATCCCTAGCATAAATGGACCCCGATTTAGTAAGAACACATCCACCTCATTCTTTTCCACCCAATACTAGATGTTAATGGAGCCATCTTCATGAATTTGAACCATGAGTCATCAAGTTTTTTTCTTTGGTTTATGATTTCTCTTTTAGTTAGGAATGCATCTCTCCCCACTTCAAGAAAATTGTCACGTGTGTGTTGTAATGCAAGCATTTGAGCATGCTTATTGTGTATCTCAATTGGAGAAATACCAGAAAAAAAGGATAGATCCCACCCAATGTTTTACATGTCCTAATAAGTACATACAATGAAGCCATTGTTGGTGTAAAGCTATAGGATCAATGCAATTGTGGCAAGGAATTTTTCTTTTGTCCACATGTCAAGACTGGACATAAATGATGAGTGCTAGGATCGATCTATCTAGGAGCATTCTAACTATGTAATGAAATTGGCATCCTCTCTTCTTCCTCTCTTGATTAGGATGCTTTTTATTTTTCAAAGGATCTTAAACAATGCATTTATAATACTCCATGTCGTAAGAGAACCATTACCTTAAATCATAAGAGAACTTATTAAATATTTCATTTAAATAACATAACATATAACATGGGTTCATACATAATAGATTAGAAGGACTGACAAAGTATTTGTCTTATAACATCAACATAATAGGCATAACATAAAAACAAATTTGTTTGCTTTTTTTCAAATAAAAGACAAACCTCCTTGACGTGTATCTCTCTATAACACTTACATGACTACCTTGACAAACAAAGAGAAAATGCATGATAATAACTATAATAACACTATATATAATGTGGGTTTGCACATAATGTTAAGATTGAAAAAGATTAGATCCAACATATATCTAGCTATAACGTCAATATGATGTAAATTACATGCATTACAGAAAAAGAGAAAAGTATAAAGTCAATATCTTGTATTTACGAACACACACACAATGTAAGTATCTCATATTTTTTAACCTATCAACATATATCTCTATACTATTGGTATCTCATATTTCTAAAGTTATCGATGTATGTCTCTATAACATCAGTATAACGATAATGATTTGCATTACCCAAATATATATATGAAGTATACTTGAAATATTGCAAGAAATGCAGAGGCTGTGCATTCCTTGGATTCTTTGGATTTATGTCAATATTGTACATGACCCTTGGTTTTTTCTTTGACATAATCAATAGATTCTTTTCATAGTCTAGACATATTATTTCTCCTATTTTGAAGTCCTCGAGACAATCAAGGGGAACACCATCAATTTGAATCTGAACCTGCCTACGTTGGAAAAACTCACAGGTCAAGTCTGTGCTATCAAATGAACTTTTCAAGGAGTTCCTGTTGTTGGAGTTACTCCACACACACCTAGGATTTCATTTTCCTAAGTTTTTCCCTATGTTTATTAGTCATTATTTAGTCTCCTATATTTTAGGGAGAATATTCCTCTAGGAGAATATTCTCTTCAGTTCACACTTCAGTTTGATCAGTTGAGTGGAGTCTAGATGCCACATTGGTATTATCACCATGCCTCATTGGGATAATCACCAGCTAATTTGCATTGTCCTTGGGATAATCACCAGACTAGTGCATTACTCGTGATTCCCTGATCTCCTCCTCACTTCACTTTTTTTTTTTCAGTCAGTTAATTGAAGACTGATAGATTAGTTAACTCAACTAGGTGGTAGTTCACTCCCGTAACTGTCCGAGAGACTAGACTAGGTGGCAATTTACTCCCATAAATATTGTTGTGTGTCCAGATCACTATAGAACAACACTATGGTGCATTGGCGACTCCTCCAGTATGCATTGGTTGAGTTATATAGAGTATATCATGTGTAAATTATCATTCATTCGTTTGGTTAATGAGAATTCTTCCATTCTTTCTCTCCTGCTTCTCTTTTCTTCTATTTTCTCTGCAATTGTGTATGTCAATTTCTAGCTAGATATATTATGTGCAGGTTCAACACATTTACATGGTATCAGATTCGACAGACTGCTAGAGAAAAGACACACCAAATTGTTTTTGTGGGTACCGAAGATTGAAGACAACGAAAAAAATGGAATTTCCAAATTAATTCATTCTTACTCCTTACAATTTCTTTGCATGGAAGGAGAAGATGATAATGCATCTTCGAAGTAGAGGATTGTACAGGTTAACCATGAACACATAGACATAACCAACATCAGCCATAGACAAATCCAAGTATCTAAATCGAATGGATGAAGCATTCAAAACAATTTGTAGTCTCATTTCTCCTAAACTCCTCTTTCACATATCCTCCTGTAAAACCCCCAATGAAGCCTGGACCACCATGGAAGGTATTTTTGGAAAATAGGACGAGATGAGGGGACACATGCTTGAGTTGGAATTGCTCACATTGGATCCAAAAACACAATCTCCAATATTTATTTACCAAATATAAGGATTTGTTGTTGCAACTCAAGGCTTGTGGGGTTGATAAATATGAGGAGAAACAAATGGTTCTCACCATTCTCTCCAAACTTGGTCCAAAATACTCAGTGTTTGTATCCAAATTTCATTCAGTTAGATTTTCCTTTGGAGCCACCTGGAAGATGCCCACTCTTGAGGACTTTATCAAGTCTCTGACACGAGAGTAGAGAAAGCTCATCAACATGGGAAAAATCAAAGGCCCAAAGGTGCACGAACTTATTATGCAATATGGTAGAGGTCATCAATATCATAAAAATAAAGATAAAGACAAAAGGAAAACACATGAAATTTTGAAGAAGGAAGGTTACCCAAAACCCTTCAACGATGCCTCCAGATCCAAAGGTGGAAAGGGAAGAAAAGGGGAGAAGTGCACTTACTTCCATAAAGGATTCCATCCAGAATCTGCATGTATGCATAAATAGATAGATATAATGACCCAAATAATTCAGAAAAAAAAACCTTGGAGATTGCATCCCTGAGGGTGCCAAGAAGAAGAAGCCAGAAGATCAGAATCCAAAGAAAGGAAATTCTAGCCATGCTTTGATTGCCATCAACTCCTCTTCTGATGCTTGGATCGTAGATTCAGGTGCATCACAACACATGGATGCCACAAAAGAAGTCTATTATTTATTTAATGCATGCAAAGGTCCTCCTATTCTGATGGGGGACAACTCTCCAGTCGAGGTCATCGACAAAGGAAGAATTGAACTCACAAACGGAAGCTTCGAGAATGTGCTACACATTCCCAAAATTTCCATCAATCTTCTCTGCATGTATCATATGAAAAACTATGGCACCGGAAAGAGATTCATATTGACACCCGATGCAGTGGATATCTATGACATGCAAACCAATTCTAGGGTTTCTACTGGTAAGGTAAATCATCAATTTAGACTCTACACATTTTCTAAATTTATTGAACCAGATTCTGCATTACTGCTTACCCATGTTGATGAAAGCAGTAGGATATGGAACGAAAGGTTCATGCATTTAAATTTCAGATATATGAAACAACTTATAAAGAAGGGAATGGTTGATAGTCTACCCGAAATCCACTTCTCCAAAGGAATTTGTGAGGGATGTGTTCTTGGAAAACACCCTTAAGAGAAATTTGACAAAGGAAAGACTCAAAAGGATTCCTCTCCTTTAGATATGATCCATAGTGACCTCATGGGCCCTTTTCCACATACATCAATCAGTAAAGCAAGGTACATGCTCATTTTTGTTGATGATTTTTCACGCTTCACATGGATTTACTTTCTCAAGAAAAAATCAAAGGTCTTTAAACACCTCAAAGATTTCAAAACCCTTGTTGAGACACAGTCAAGAAAGAAAATCAAAATTCTTCGAACAGATAATGGGGGAGAATATGTCAACCATGAGATACATAATGTTTTTCATGAGGCAGGGATTCAATTAAAACACACGGTTCCCTATACTCCATAGCAAAACGAAGTTGTTGAGTGAAAAAATAGATCTCTAAAAGAGATGGAATCGCATGCTACATGCAAAGTCACTTCCACAGAGATTATGGGTTGAAGCACTTAATTGTGAAAACTACATCCAAAACATATCTCCCCATAAATATTTCAAGGATAAGACCCCCTACTAGGATTGGAGCAGCCTTAAACCGGAAGTGACCCACTTTCGTATTTTCGGTTCATGTGCATGGGGCAGGATTCCTTCTGAGAAGAGGAAGGCACTTGATCCACAAAGCACACAATGTATCTTTGTTGGATACCCCGATGGTGTGAAGGGATACAAAATCATTGATATTTCCTCGGACTGTCTCATCATTGAGCGTAGTGTCCAATTCGAGGAAAGTGTCTCACATGTACCTTAGCAGCCGCATGCAGACATTTTTGTTCTTCCACTTGTAAAAGATGATGAGAATGCACATGTTGACTCTTGTTTAGGTGAAAGTTCTGATTCATAGGATTCAGATGATCTAGATACATAGTTAGTACAGTAAGATGCAGAGTCATTTCATCCATATGCAGATGCAGAGCCAGAGTAGAGGCCCAAGTGGGCCTAGACTAGTCTTCAGGATGCAGGGGATCTTGTTGGTGATCCAGCTGATATTAGGAGGAATCAATCTGATTTTGAGGAGCCTCCTCTTGCACTCACTGCCACTGAACCGATGCCACCTAGACATCTTTTCTTAGTTCAGTCTTTAGATTCACAGTCTTATGGCGAGGCTGCTGGAAATCCCTTTTGGGAATCTGCCATGTAGGAAGAGTACAAATCCCTCCTTGAGAACCAGACTTGGGATCTGGTTCCCCTTCTTTCAGGAAGGAAACTTGTCAGGTGTAGATGAGTCTACATGACCAAGAGCATAGGAGATGGACATATTAGCACATACAAAGCTAGGCTAGTTTCCAAAGGCTTTCAACAAGTGCATGGCATTAACTATAATGAGACCTTCACTCTAGTAGCGAAGATGGATTCCATACGTTTGGCACTTGCCATTGCGACAACCAATATATGGGAAGTCCATCAGATGGACATGAATAATGCATTTCTTCACGAAGATCTCTTTGAGGAGATCTATATGGAGCAGTCCCAAGGATTTATGCAAGATTCATCTTTGGTTTGTCGACTAAAGGAGTCTCTTTATGGCCTCAAGCAGGCTTCGAGGGCATGGTATGCCAAGACAGACTCCTACCTGCTGTCATATAACTTTGTATGTTGTAAATCAGTCCTAGACGTTTACATGCTCAGGAGGACTGATTCACTTCTACTCCTAGCTCTGTATGTTGATGATTTGCTGATCATCGGTTGCTCGACTTCAACGATTGCTGCAATCAAGAGGATTGTACATGATAGGTTCTTGATGATGGACATGGTTCCGCTACATTTCTCCCTTGGACTCGATATCAGTCAGGATGCATCGGGCATCAAACTGTGTCAGGGCAAGTATGGACGAGATATCCTTGAGAGATTTCACATGACAGTCTGCAAGTCTGGCCCAACTCCTTTCCTATCAGGAGTCAGACTTGAGGATGGCGGGGAAACTTCAATGGTTGACAACACATTGTATAGACAACTAGTAGGAATCTTTTTGTATCTTAGACACTCTAGACCAGACCTCTCCTATGCAGTTGGAGCAGTCTCCAGGTTCATGCATGAGCCACTTGAGATAAATTGGAAGGCTGAAAAGTGTATCCTTCGATACGTATAGGGAACCATCACCTTTGGATTCACTATTCAACAGAATCTACATTGGACCTCATCAGGTTCATTAATTCTGACTAGGATGGTGATGACATTGATCACAATTCCACATCGGGTTACTCACTTAGTCTTAGTTTTGGGCATATCTATTGGTCGAGCAAGAAGCAAGATACTATTACTCTATCTTCAGTCGAGGTGGAGTACATAGGGGTAGTTAACATAACCATTCAACCTATGTGGCTACAACATTTTCTCACTGAGTTGGGAATTCAGTTTCATCGGTCGATCGCCATCTGGTGTGATAACTAGAGCACTCTGAAGTTCTGCAAATATCCAGTTCAGAGGCAGTGGACAAATCACATCGAGATCCACATGCACTACATCCGGGGCTTAGTACACGAGGGGGTCATTGACTTGTAGTTCTGTCCTTCAACAGAATAGACTGCAAACATCTTCACCAAGACCTTCACTGAGAAGAAGTTCCATTCTCTGCGCAGTTGTCTTGGAGTGAAGGACACAATTGCCTAGCAATTGTCAGTTCTTCTTTTTACATACATTGTACTTTGAGGGGGTTTTTTTTCCCTCTTTCCTCATTTATTTCAATGTATTTTTTGTATTTGGGTACCTAACGTGGCCTCGTTGTTGGGACCCATTATTTATTTTCACCATAGTGATGTTCAGGGGGGGTGTTGGAGTTACTTCACACACACCTAGGATTTATTTTTCCTAAGGTTTTTCCTATGTTTATTAGTCATTATTC
>JASDQU010241684.1:130052-156252 GCA_032191745.1 Picea mariana | reverse complement strand
AAAATAGAATAAGGCAGATGTAAGAAGACCTAATAGAAGCTTCCGCTTCTAGAAGGATCTTCCTCTAGATGCTTCTTTTTAGTATAAATAGGAGTCGAGGGTATGAGAACCCTAGCTTGGAATATTATTGTAACAGAGCGCTTCTCGACTGGAGGTTGCCCCCTCGAAGAGGCCTTTGAACATTGCTATCTGATTCAAAGTGCTATTTCTGTTGCTATTTCGTATATCATTTCTGTGTATTGTGAAGATTATGCTGGATATTTTACTTTTATTCTATCATTTCTAGCATTTCATTTCTGTTCTGCATATTTTATATATCTGGTATCTTGCAAAGATGGAAAATTTTTTCCACATCCTTTAATGCCCGTCGATAGTAACATGCATATCTTCATCAACCGACCACTTTGGAGGAACGTCTCCCTTCAAGGTACAAGTTAATTTTTATATTCCTGTATTTGAAGGTCATATAGATGTAGATGCCTTAGAAAAATGGTTAAATATATTAGAAGGTTATTTCTCTGTTCAAAATTGTTTCGATAGGGAAAATATCACCTTCACACCCCTCAAGGGTCTCCCCCATGTCAAACATTCGTTGGAAAATTACTGGGAACAAAGTTCCATAGAGGAATCTGGAATATATGGGGCTGAGCCCACTTGGGATTCTTTTTTGGATGCGGTCAAGGAATAATACTATCTTGTTGACAACTATGAAGATGAGTACATGAGATGGACCACATTGCGGCAAGAGAAGAGCCAAACACTGGCGGAGTTCACAAATAATTTTCTTACCTTGCACAACAATCTTGGTATCAAAGACTCCAAGAGGCATATGGTTTTGAAGTACCGTGGGGCTCCACATAGGTACATCCAAACCAAAATGTATTTCCTAAACATCTCATCATTGGGAGCTTCCTATCGATATGCTGTCAAAATCGAAGAGAAATTTAAGCACCAAAACAAATGGGAATTTGGGTTTGCAAATCCACAACAACCAAAGCATGGAAAGGAAGACCCTAACCAACAACCTCTAGACAACCATTCCAAGACACATGAAAAGAAGGGTAAATTAAAGACGAAAAATGGCACTGGGAAGTGGTGCAAGTTCCACAAAATCCCTTGTCAAAACACCGATGAATGTCACTCGAAACAATCATTGGTGGCTGAGTTCAAAGATAGAGCTGAACCTTGATTCTGAATCCGATCCAGAAAAAATTGAAAATAAACAGTTCATTGACGCAGACCCCACTGCTACTGTCGCGAACACAATAATTCAACCAGAATAACTAGTAGATACTGAAGAGGGGGAGAGCCTCTTCAATTCATAGATGAATTTGAAGGGGACCCCGTTGGATTTCATTGTTGATAACGATATCCAGAAGAACCTCATCTAAGATGAGGTCGTCAAACAGTTGGGTTTGTCAACAACACCACACCTGTAACCATACAACATCGGGTGGCTTCACAAGGGACGAGAAATCCATGTCAGTGAACAATGCTGCCTATATTATGTCATCCAACCCTTCAAGGATGAGGTAGTGTGTGATGTTGCCCCCCTTGATGTATGTGATGTTGTTTTGGGCCAACCATATATGTGGAAATGTCATGTTGTTTACGAGTCTATACCTCGTAGTGTCATTAGTACTCTGGCAGTACAACTCTATCGGATACCAGAGGTAGTTCCAACTACTGTTCCTCCAAAACAGTTCCGAAAGGTATTGTCTCATACTGCAAAATTCATCCTTTTCACAGTCTGTTCAAAGGATGTACATAAATCCACTACAACCACTGCAACTTCAACACCTTCTATCTAGAAGAAGCAGATTCTAGAAGATAAAGAAGATATTGTTTCTTCACCTACAATGGTGCCTACACACTACCCTGTCAAGCCAAGAGACAACAAGTTGGTGGAAGAGATTCAACCTCACCAAAAACAGGTTCGTGACAACCTTCCACAGACCAAGCAACACAACTTCTCCAACAAGGCACACAACACACCAAGATTCAGATTTAGAAAATGCTTTTCCCTCTTCCCTGGGCACTCAACGTAATGGAGACCATTTATTCCTAAGGGGGGAGGATTGATCCAGGTGGATATTGGTGGCCACCCACCTGTTCCATATTCGAACTGACTCATCTAGACAGTTTTCAGTTCAACACGTTTCTCTATAATGAGGACAATTCTTTGTAGTTGTGGGTTCTTCACTTACAGGGCTGTCTTGAAGCCCTACACAACATCCAGGTGGGTGTTGGTGGATTCCCACCTATTCCAACTGGATTTTTTTGGAAGTTTTCATGTCAATACATCTTTCTGTACTTCCAGGGATGTTTTGGGGCTCTAAACAATGTTTTCTTGGCTTGCCACAATCAAACTATAGATGAAGTCAAAGTTTTACGACATAATGCGTATTTCTTGAAAATACCTTTGCAACGAGCTATCACGTGCCTAAAATGTAGATCGTATGCAAAAGTTACGACCTCAGGAAGTTAATGTACTAACTTACCCCAATGAGGCCCACATGACTTTTGGCGTTTCATCTCCTAGCGCTAGGATTTTGGATGTCTAGGGTTTTGGATTCATGTTTATCATAAAAATTCCTTGTTGGCTCTTGACCAAGTTTTGAGGAAACATTGGTCGTGTTTGACCACTTTTTGGGACTTCGACAGGCTGGTCAAAGATGGAGTGCCCAGGTGAAGTGGAGATCATGGGATCTCACTTTTTTTGCGGACCCAACAAATGGTTTTAGGGTTTATGTAATGGGTTAAGGATGCCGACCCATGGGTTCAACCATGATTAGGCCTTGTTGTAATTATATAAATAAGTAGCTAAGTGATGTAAGAAATAGTTACTAGTCATTGATCGACTTAGTGCATGACTATTTGGCTTTGTGCAAGAGTGTGTTAGGGCTTGCAGAGCTAAGTGCAAATGTTTTGTAAGTGATTTGTGCAGAAATAATGTGTAAGGCTTTGTTCCATCAAGGATTTGGCTATGTGCGTTGACATGATTTTGAGGAAGGTGGATCTAGTGTGCTATGCGCAAATCACCTTTCTAGTACGAGGCTTGGCTCTGTGGATCTGTGCATAGGAGCAGACACATGTAAGAGATTGCAGACTAATAAAGAAGAAGAAGAAAAAGTTGGTTGACGTAAGCCCACACTGGCTGAACCACGTATATCCCGCGTTGATGTGCTTTGTGCGATGTTGTTGATGTTGTTTATGCTATTTATCTATTAGTGCATTAATCTTTATATATGTTGGATGGATGTATGGATTCTTAGTGCTATATTGATGGTAAATGAATGCTAGATATGATCTACTGATATGTTCTAAGTGATGGGAAGTAATTTATCATTATTGTTACTGCACTGATCTGTATTAAGGGTTTGATCTGCGATGTGAATGAGATTCAAGAACTAATGCATATTACTTTTTAAGTTTTTTGTTAAGTGTTGTAATCACAGATCTGTGTCCCAACCTGGTTGTAGACATCTGAGTCCTACAACCCCCCCTACCTCTACCTCAGGTGAGAACTCATCTTCTTCGCAGGTGTTGCCGAAAGGGCCGGTAGTTACGGTTTTGTTGGTGTGCTGTTGAAGAGTTGAACCCTGGGTTTTCCCCTGTGCCAACAAATGGTTCCGTTTCCGGAACCTGAAACTGTGATTGCTGGGAACTAAAGAAAAGAGAAAGCTCTGTGCGTAGATATGTTGTTGTAGTGCGCAATATTCTACTTGACTTGTGAAGCTCAGTGCTAAGAAAGAAACCAGATCTGAAGAAAAGAGGTAAGATATTAAAGCTTTATGCTCTGGTAAAGGTAATATAAGTGGAAATTTTTGCTTCGAAAGTATGAATCTAGGTATGTTTAATAGATCTTTTCCTTGTTTGAAAACTAGGTCACAGTTAGAAGAAAGAGTTGATCTGAGTTATTTTGATAGAAATAGAGAAAGATATGTTATTCCTATACATAGAAAGAAGTTTTGGAGTAATAAATGGATGCAGGAACCTAAAAAGAATTTTTGCAGGTTGCAGGTACAATAATGTGATCCCAGTGAACAGTGCAGGAGAGGCTGGAACTCATTTAAAAGAAAAAGAGGATTGGCACTATGTTACAATTGTAGAACATCGAGACATCTTGCTAAAGAATGCCTTGGTATAGGCCCTCTTTGTCTTTGTTGTAAAGATACTGGTCATGAGGTTGAGGATTGCCCAAGGATGATTGCTAAAGTTGAAAATATGAACATGAGACAAGAGGACTATAAAGAATGTCAAGAAACTAAGGATATGTTAAATATCCATATAGAAAAAGAGTCAGAGACTATGTTAATATAGTTAAAAGAAGAAATGGATGATCACAAAGACATCAGTTTACCAGAGATCCTGAAATAAAAATAGTGCATAGTTACAAGAACAGAAGAATTCGACATAGACTGTGTATTAGATGAAGGAAAACATGTGAATACTATGCCATAAAGCACTTGGGAAATTTTGGAAAAGCTCGCTACGATACCTTCATTGAGAAGGATAGGCTTGTTTAAAGGAAATATGATAACCCTATGTGGAAGAGTTACTAATATACCTATGATTGTTCTTGGAACTACGACTGAAGAGGAATTTGAAGTTATTAGGTTTGTTGAGAACACCGCCCCTTTTCCACTTTTATTAGGAAAGACTTGGATTGACAAGGATTAGATCAGAAGGAAAGCAAAGGAGGAAGCCATAGAAAATAAAAATAAAGAGATAAGGGATTTCATAGCTCGAAGAATAGATCGACTGATAGAAGAACGAGAAGTTGAGTCGAAGCAACAAAATGAAAGAGAAGAAACTGTCAACTTTGAAAGAGCACAAGAAGGGTTGAAGGACCTATCCATGCAAGAAGAACGTATGTCCACCCAGGACCTAGTAACAAAAGTGGTATTACCTTTGAACCCTTTGAAAGAACATCGACAATGAGAAGTTACCATGCTAATAAAATATAAGAATAAGAATGGAAAGAGGAATCCAGAAACTCAAATCACAAGAAAGAAGGCAAGAAAGCTTAGTAAGAAGAAAGAAAAGTTAGAAAAACTACAGGAAGTTCCAGAGAAGATTTTGCAGGAGGCAGGCATGAAGAACTTGAACCTCACTGGAATAACATAACAACGCATAATGGGAATTCACCACGACGAAGCTATATGACCGTTGGAGGCACCTTGACCGTTAGAATGATTCTCCAGAACGACTAGAAATGTAGTTATTGCCGGAAAGACCATCGTTGGACCATTGAGACCACACCATAAAAGATGGATTGGTATTGATTGAGGCATTCCTACCCGTTGGAGGAATCTGTTGCGATGTTGCTTATTTAACCTGTTGGACGCTACACCGGGACCACGTTTTACAAACCATGATATTCGAGCTAACAGGGAATCCATTGTATCGTGCTGTGCTTTCTAGACCTCGTCATCCGTCTGATTACCTCGTTTGTCTGTTCACCTACTCGAGTTATTTGATTCCGAGTGTGCATGTCAGGTTAATGTAGGGCAGTAGAGTAGTCTGTGGAGGAGATACTTGTAGACCTCATGGATGAGAGAGTCATGTTTGTAGGACTACAGGCGTCGTTGACTGGGGGCTTGCAAGCATCCCCCTCGAATGGACGTCGTTCTAGCCGAATCACGACTGAGAAGTGAAGCAAACACCGCGACGATCTGGC
Source organism: Picea mariana (assembly GCA_032191745.1). Taxonomy (NCBI): domain Eukaryota; kingdom Viridiplantae; phylum Streptophyta; class Pinopsida; order Pinales; family Pinaceae; genus Picea; species Picea mariana. Next base: position 150,569 of record JASDQU010241684.1, on the reverse strand, counting down.
TAATATGAAGCAGATCCCGTCGGTCTTTCCTGAATACATACTACCTTTGGCTGGCACAGTTAGCCGTGATAGTATCCTGTGTGACTTTGAATACACGTTGATCATCGAGTACATCTCAGAGGGGATACACGTAGTCGGACCCCAGTTAGGACATATCCCAGCGCTGAAGAACAACGAATTCAACCTCAGAGACCGAAATAACTATGTGATGCTCGCATCGCATAGGTATTTGATGAAGATGGTTGGGAAGAAGCCATGCATAGTCTCCCAACCATGGATAAAGGAGCTCGCGCAAACAACGATCTTGAACGTAATGAAGCTTCCACACTTTGGCCGACACCAGGAGGTTAACGCTTGCATTAAAATCCTCCTGTCATGATATCATGGAGGCTATCTATGGTTCGACAGGTGCATCACTATGGATCCAACACTGATCCACTTGATCACATGACTAAGCATGCAAGGACCAGACACTCACCAGCTTTACCCAGGGAAGGCCTCAAATTTCTCCCTGGCATAATGCATAAAGGAAGCCTATGGCGATGTAGAGAAGGGAAAGAAAGGCTACAAGGTAGCCTCCATATAGGATGGCGCAGTGCGCCTATCTTGTCAACTTATAGCTGGTAAGCACATCAGAAAGAATCGTCCAATACAGGTCACTAGATTTGTAGTAGACTTCGCAGGGAAGTGCGTGGAAGGCATGCAAATGAACTGGGCAAGTTACCTGGTCAACGAGTTGGAGAAGGACTTCCGCGAAGTGCAAGATCAGGGATATGAGTTTCATTTTAGTTAGCTACTAGTATTGATCACATTTTTCGCCTGGAAAATGCCGGAAGGAGTAGCCTTCCCGAAAGTTGAGCCATCGGATCCGTTGGCCGCAAGGTTCTCCACCTTGTGGCATACAAATGACATGTCGAAGCAATGGCAGTTGAACGTGGTGTTCCATGCTTACTACCTACAACTGAAGCACACCATTGAAGCATTTCCATGAATGAACTTTAACACACTACATTAGTATAGACCGCTAGCGAAGTTCCACGTAGACCGACACTTTATTTATATCACTATGCGCAAGGATGAAAGTATTGAGGAGCTGAAGTCGTATTATAAGCTGACCGATGAAGACATGGAGGAAATCAACAAAGAATGGCCAACAAATTTCCTTGTCCTGGTGGAATATGCATAACTCTCTGACCCCGACATCATCGGAAGTCCATTGGTCACCCGGGTCGAAGATGATGGATAGACTAGCGCAAAGAAAAATAATTAAAAGAAGGAAGTGTAGAACATAGAAAGTGATGAGGAGGACAATGCCTCAAAGGAAACTAGATCTGATTCACCTGGAGGAGGAGGAGGAGATGAAGTGAACCAAGAAGGAGGGGAAGAAGGAGAAAAGAAATAAAAAGGCAAAGTTACACTGCCGAAGGATCCCCCTCTAGAGGCCGAAACATCAAAGAAAAGGAAGGTTTCCCTACAAGAAATCCTCAACACGGAAGAAGACCCAAGCCAATAAGCCTCAGTGGAAAAATGTGCTCACAGTGGACGATGTCAATCTCATCATCATAGCCGTGGAGGACGCCTCAGAGGATATCTTGCAGAGACATGAAGCAAAGCAAGAAACACTATATGAAAGAATAGAGAAGGAGCTCAAGGACATACAACACGCTATCCATTCGAGTCGCTCAGTACCTACAATGCTTTCTTCAACAAAAAATTTAGAATTGGGGGATGCGCCCACCCAATTACGAAGATTAGCATATGCAACAGAGGCTCAAATTCTTTGAGTCCAAGAAGAAAATGAGCAGGCTACAGAAGCCATGAAGCAAGAAAAGGAGGAGGTCTTTGAGCAACTACGAGTTGCGCAGTAGGAGAAAGATGTAATTAGGGCGAATTTTGAAGAGGACAAGAAGAAGATGCAAAAAGAAAAATACCAGCTAATCGCAGAATATATTGTGGTTAAAGAAGAAATGACTAAAGCACTTCGCTTTGTGTCGAGCTTGGCACAGGAGGAACCGGATTCAACTGAGATACAAGTGGGGAAGATCGTTAAATCCATTCAACAACTTCAAGCAAGAGTAATGGAGATAGAAATCCAAGCAGTACCGATCACTCTCCAAGAAGTGCACGATTAGAGGGAAGAAGTTGCCAGGAATGTAGCAGAAAGAATCAGGGCACTCACTTCAGAGTGTAAGAAACTGAGTGATAAGAGTGCGTAGACCTATAAACACCTTGCAAAATATCCACAACTGAAGAAATTGGAAGCACAACTACAGGATGTGAAGCAACAAACATCCACCATGCAAGTGTATATGAAGATGCTTACTGTAGTTGAGAAAATGAAGCGATCACAGGAACAACGCACAGTCCAGCAGCAGGTTACTACCATCTAGAGAAACTTCATGGAGGTGACACATAGACTCTAGTTGATGAAAGATGAAGCCTGCATTCCTTTTGAAGAGATCAAATGCCAAGGCTCACAACTAGACCAAGTAGTTGCAAAAGTGGAACAACGCCTTGATTGGCTTGTTATGGAGCAAGTGATTCAAGAGTTCACCGAGTAGGAGACTCTAGCGAATCAACAAGTAGAGGAAACTCGAGTTAATATGGAGGCCTTCGAAGCAACACTGCCCAGATCTAAGCGACTCAGGACGAGTGACAGGTGAGTGTTGGGGGCCTGTTGGCCCTTGACCAAGTTTTGAGGAAACATTGGTCGTGTTTGACCACTTTTTGGGACTTCGATAGGCTGGTTGAAGATGGAGCACCTAGGTGGAGTGAAGATTGCGGGATCTCACTTGTTTTGCGGACCCAAAAAATAGTTTTAGGGTTTATGTAATAGTTTAAGGGATGTCGGCCCATGGGTTCAACCATGATTATGCCTTGTTGTAATTATATAAATAAGTAGCTAAGCAATGTAATAAATAGTTACTAGTCATTGATCGGCTTAGTGCATGACTATTTGGCTTTGTGCAAGAATGTGTTAGGGCTTGCAGAGCTAAGTGAAAGCATTTTGTAAGTGGTTTGTGCAGACAGACTATGTAAGGATTTGTGCCATCAAAGATTTTTCTCTGTGCCTTGACCTAATTTTGAGGAAGGTGGATCTAGTGCGCTGTGCGCAAATCACCTGTCCAGTGTGAGACTTGGCTCTATGGATTTATGCACAGGAGTAGACAGATGTAAGAGATTGCAGACTAATAAAGAAGAAGAAGAATAAGTTGGTGGATGTAGCCCCACACTGGGGTGAACCACGTATATCCTGCGTTGATGTGCTTTGTGTGATGTTGTTGATGTTATTTATGCTATTTATCTATTAGTGTATTGATCTTTATATATTGTGGATGGATGTATGGATGCTTAGTTCTATATTGATGGTAAATGAAGGCTAGATCTGATATAATGCTATATGATAAGTTATGGGAAGTACTTGATCGTTATTGTTACTGCGCTAATCTGTATTAAGGGTTTGATGTGCGATTTGAATGAGATTCAAGAACTAATGAATATTGTTGTCTAAGTGTTTTATTAAGTGTTGTAATCACAGATCTGTGTCCCAGCCTAGTTGTAGACATCTAAGTCCTGCAACCCCCCCTACCTCTACCTTGGGTGAGATCTCATCGGTTTTGTAGGTGTTGCGGAAAGGGACGATAGTTAGGGTTTTGTTGGTGTGTTGTTGAAGCATTGAACCCTGGGTCTTCCCCTGTGCCAACATTCCTTTAGAGCCTCATTGTAATCATATTCTTGTGAATGATTTTATCCGTCAGATCTCTTTTTAGTGTAAATATTCCACCATTCTAGCGAGTCTTGCACTCTGCATTTTTACAGTCTCTGTACAATTATTTTATTAATATAAATAATGTATTGTTGTATCTCTCTGTTTCTGGAAATTTTCATGAGTATTTCATTGTAATATCTCTACTTTCATTTCGTTTCGAACATAATCTGGATCAGTGGTATCAGATCATGCTGCTCTTGATATTTTCCAGCGCATGTCCCCGATGAGATCCAAGTATAGCCAGTTGGGTCTCGAGCTTGTCTCTCTTGACGAAAATCACTCTAACACACCCAAGAAACCCTCAATGGTAGAAGAAAATGAAAACGGTGGAGTAGAATATTCTATTAACTTGTTGCTTAAGCAAGCTCTCACACAACAGAGGGACAAAATGATGGAGAAGTTTTCCCACATCCTTCAATGCCCTCCAATAGAAACATGTGCATCTTCATCAATTGGCCACTTTGGAGGAACCTCTCCCTTCAAGGTACAAGTTAATTTTGATATTCCTGTATTTGAAGGTCATATAGATGTAGACGCCTTAGAAAAATGGTTAAGTCTATTAGAAGGTTATTTCTCTGTTCAAATTTTTTCCGACAGGGAAAAGATCACCTTCGCACTCCTCAAGGCTCTCCCCCATGTCAAAAATTGGTGGGAAACTTACTGGGAACAAATTTCCATAGAGGAATATGGGGCTTTACATAGGTACATCCAAACCAAAATGGATTTCCTAAACATCTCATCATTGGGAGATTCCTATTGATATGTTGTCAAGATCGAAGAGAAATTTAGGCATTAAAACAAATGGGAATTTGGGTTTGCAAATAAGCAACAACCAAAGCATGGAAAGGAATAACCTAAGAAGCAAACTCTAGACAACCAGTCCAAGACACATGAAAATAAGGGTAAAGGAAAGACGAAGAATGACACTGGGAAGTGGTGTGACTTCGAAAAAATCCCCTGGGACAACACCGATGAATGTCGCTCAAAAAATTCATTGGTGGCCGAGGTCAAAGACATGGATCCAAACCCTAATTCAAAATCTGATCCAAAAAATATTGAAAATAGACAGATCATCGACGCATACCCCACTGCTACTGTCGTGAACACAAAAATTCAACCAGAAGAACCAGTAGATCCTAAAGAGGGGGAGGGCCTCTTCCATTCACAGATGCAGGTGAAGGGGACCCCATTTAATTTCATTGTTGATAATGGCAGCCAGAATAACCTCATCTCCGTTGAGGTTGCAAATAGGTTGGGTTGTCGAAAACAACACACCTGCAACCATACAACATCTGGTGGCTTCACTAGGGATGCGATCTCCATGACATCCAACAGTGTCGCCTATCCTATGGGTTCCAACACTTCAAGGATGAGGTAGTGTGTGATGTTTCCCCTCTTGATGTCTGTGATGTTGTTTTGGGCCAACCATATATGTGGAAACACCATGTTGTTTATGAGTATAGACCCCGTAGTGTCATTAGTACTATGGGAGGTTATCTCTATCGGATACCAGAGGTAGTTGCAACTACTGTTCGACCAAAACAGTGCTGCAAGTTAATCTCTCATACTACAAAATTCATCATTTTCACAGTTTGTTCAAAGGATGTACGGAAAGCCACTACAACCACTGCAACCTTAACACCTTCTATCCAGAAGAAGCAGATTGTAGAAGAAAAAGAAGATATTGTTTCTTCACCTACAATAGTGCCTACACACTGCTCTGTTAAGACCAAAGACAACAGGTTGGTGGAATAGATGCAACCTCGCCAACAACAGGTTCATGAAAAGCTTCCACAGACCAAGCAATGCAACTTCTCCAACAAGGCACATAACATACCAAGATTCAGATTCAGAAAATGCTTTCCCCTCTTCCTCGGGCACTCAATGTAATGGATACCATTGATTCCTAAGGGGGGAGGATTGATCCAGGTGGATATTGGTGGCCACCCACCTATTCCATATTCAAATGGGCTCATTTGGACAATTTTCATTTCAACATGTTTTTCTATAATGGGGACAATTCTTTCTAATTGTGGGTTCTTCACTTACAAGGTTGTCTTGAATCCCTACACAACATGCAGGTGGGTGTTGGTGGCCTTCCACTTATTCCAACTGGATTATTTTGGAATTTTTCATGTCAGTACATCTTTCTGTACTTCCAGGTTTATTTTGGGGCTCTAAACAATGTTTTTTGGCTTGCCATAGTAAAACTGTAGACGAAGTCAAAGTTTGACGACATAATGCATAGTTCTTGAAAATACCTTTCCAATGAGTTATCACGCGCCTAAAACAAATATCGTATTCAAAAGTTACGAACCTGAGAAGTTAATGTACTAAATTACCCCAACGGGGCCCGCATGACTTTTGGCGTTTCATCTCCTAGGGTTAGGTTTTTGGATGTCTAGGGTTTTGGCATTCATGTTTATCATAAAAATGCCTTCAGAGCCTCATTGTAATCATCTTCTTGTGAATGAGCGTAGACGTCACATCTCTTCTCAGAGATAAATATGCCACCATTCTAGCGAGTCTTGCACTCTTTATTTTTACAGTCTATGTACAACAATATCATTGTAATATTTCTAATTTCATTTCGTTCTGAACATAATCTAGATCAGTGGTATCAGAGAAGGCTCCTCTTGATCATTTTTCAACACATGTACCCGACGAGGTATGAGTATAACTAGTTGGGTCTCGAACTTGTCTCTCTTGAGTAAAATCACTCTCACACACCCAAGAAAACCTCGTTGGTGGCATAAAAGAAGAATGACGGAGCAAAAGATTCTATTAACCTGTTTCTTGAGCAAGCTCTTGTGCTACAAAGGGGAGAAATGATGGAGAATTTATCCCACATCATTCAACGCCTGTTGATAGAAACATGGGCATCTTCATCAACCAACCACTTTTGAAGAACCTCTCCCTTCAAGGTACATGTTGATTTTGATATTCTCGTATTTGAAGGTCAGATAGATGCGAATGTCTTAGAAAAATGGTTAAATATATTAGAAGCCTATTTATTTGTTCAAAATTTTTCCGATAGGGAAAATATCACCTTTGCTGATCCAGGTGGATATCAATGGCCACCCACCTTTTCCGACTGGCTCAAAACAGTTTTCTGACAATTTTGGCAAATTACTATTTTTAGCAGCTTTTAACTTCCGGGGCCATTTTGAGGGCCTAAATGAAGGTTTTTCGAGATCAAGGTTCTCAATGATATTTGAAGGCATAATTGAGCCCCCAAAATGAATATCCTCAATGATACATTTCCAATGAGCTATCATACGCCTAAAACAGATATCGTATGCAAAAGTTACAACCCCGGGAAGTTGATGTACTAACTTACCCAAACGGGGCCAACATGAATTTTTGCGCTTCATCTCCTAGGGTTAGTTTTTTAGATGTCTAGGGTTTTTGAAATTCCAGTTTATTGTAAAAATACCTTTAGATCCTCATTATAAGCATCTTCTTGCGAATGCGAGTAGCTGTCACATCTCTTCTCAGAGATAAGCTGCCACCATTCTAGCGAGTCTTTCACTCTGTATTTTTACAGTCTCTGTACATTTCTTTCATTAATAGAAATCGTGTATTACTGTATATCTGTGATTATGGTTGCATCTCTGAAACATTTCTGTTATATTATTGAATATCTTTGATATCTCTGTGCATTTCTTTATTATATCTCTGATCTCATTTTGTGCCGAAAATAATCCAGATCAGTGGTATCAGAGTAGGCTGCTCTTGATCGTTTTTTTCAGTGCATGTCCTCGACGAGGTCCGAGTATAGAAATTTGGGTCTTGAGCTTGTCTCTCTTGAATACATTCGCTCTCGCACACCCAAGAAACCCTCAATGGTGGAAGAAAAGAAAAACGACAGAGTAGACAATCCTATCAATCTGTTGCTTGAGAAAGATCTCATGTGACAAAGGGACGAAATGATGGAGAATTTTTCCCACATCCTTAAATGCCTGCCGATAGCACCTCACCTTTCAAGATACACGTTAATTTTGATATTCCTGTATTTGAAGGACAGATAGATGCAGAAGCCCTAGAAAAATGGTTAACTCTGCTAGAAGGTTATTTCTCTGTTCACAATTTTTTTGACAAAGAAAAGATCACCTTCTCACTCCTTAAAGGTCTCCCTCATGTCAAAAATTGGTGGGAAACTTACTGGGAGCAAAGTTCCACAGAGGAGTCTGGAATATATGGGGCTGATCCCACTTGGGAATTATTGTGGATGCGATAAAGGAACAATATTACCCTGTTGGCAACTATAAGGACCAATACATGAGATGGACCAGACTGTGAAAAGATAGGGGCCAATCAGTTCTGGAGTTCACCAATACCTTCCATACCTTGCGCACCAAGACGGGTATCAAAGATTTTGAGCGACATTTTGTTTTGAAATACCGTGGGGCTCTACATAGATACATCCAGACTGAAATGGATTTTCTGGACATCTCATCACTCGATGCTGCTTATCGATATGCTGTTAAAATTGAGCACAAATTTAAGCACCAGAACAAACGGGAATTTGGGTTTACAAATCCGCAACAACCAAAGTATGATAAAGACGTCCCTAACAAATAGTCTCTCATAAAACAGTCCAAGACACAGGAAAATAAGGGTCACGGGAAGACAAAGAAGGACACCATAAAATGGTGTGATTTCTACAAAATCCCCTAGCACAACACCGATGAATGTCGCTCAAAACAGTCATTGGTGGATGAGATCAAAGACAAGGAGCCAAACCCTGATTCAGAATCTGATTCTGAAAATACTGATAAAGGACAGATCATTGACGCATACCCCACTGCTATTGTTTTGACTGCAACAATTCAACCATAAGAACCAACCGATCCTGAAGAGGCGGAGTGCCTTTTTCATTCACAATTGTGGGTGAAGGGGACCCCGCTGCATTTTATTGTTGATAGCGGAAGCCAAAAAAACCTCATCTCAGTAGAGGTCGTCAAACAGTTGGGATTGTCGACAACACCACACCTGTAGCCATACAACATCGGGTGGCTTCGACAAGGACGAGATCTTCATGTCAGCCAACAATGTCGATTTTCATACGCCATCCAACCCTTCAAGGATGAGGTATTATGTGATGTTTCCCAACTGGATGTCTGTGATGTTCTCTTGGGCCAACCATTGATGTGGAGACACCATGTTGTTTATGAGTCTCGACCCTGTAGTGCCATTGTTACTTTGGGGGGTCATCTCTACATAATACCATAGGTAGTTCCAACTATTGTTCCACCTAAAAAGTGTCGCAAGGTAGTATCTCATACTGCAAAATTTATCTTCTTTACAATCTGTTCAGAAGGGGAACATAAGGACACTACAACCACTACAGCCTCGCCCCCTGCACCTTCTATCCAACAGAAGCAGGTTAAAAAGGTTGCAGAAAGGCACAAATATTCCTTCTACACACCTTTCTCTCATGTAGATCAAATTGTTGAACAACCTTAGCTTCAACAGGTTCATGACAAACTTCCACAAACTAAGCAACGCGATGTTTCCAGCAATACAAACAACTCACCAAGATGTAGATCCAACAAACACTTTTCCCTCTCCCCCAAGAACTCAACGCAATGGAGACCATTTATTCCTAAGGAGGGAGGATTGATCCAGGTGGATATTGGTGGCCACCCACCTTTTCCGGCTGGCTCAAAACAATTTTCTGGCAATTTTGGCAAATTACTATTTTTAGCAGGTTTTAACTTCTGGGGCCATTATGAGGGCCTAAATGAAGGTTTTTCAAGATATAGGTTCTCAATTATAGGACAAGGCATGATTGATCCTCCAAAATGTATCTCCTCGATGATACCTTTCCAACGAGCTATCATACGCCTAAAACGGAGATCATATGCAAAAGTTACGACCCCAGGAAGTTGATGTACTAACTTACCCAAACGAGGCCCACATGACTTTTGGCGCTTCATCTCCTAGGGTTAGGTTTTTGGATGTCTAGGGTTTTTGGAATTCCTGTTTATTGTAAAAAGGCCTTCAGAGCCTCATTGTAAGCATCTTCTTGCGAATGCGAGTAGCCATCACATCTCTTCTCAGAGATAAGCTACCACCATTCTAGCGAGTTTTTCACTCTGTATTTTTACAGTCTCTGTACATTTATTTCATTAATTGAAATTGTGTATTACTGTATATCTGTGTTTATGGTTGCATCTTTGATACATTTACGTTATATTATTGAATATCTGTGATATCTCTGTGCATTTCTTTATTATATCTCTGATCTCATTTTGTGTCGAAAATAATCATGATCATTCGCACTTCTCAAGGCTCTCCCCCATGTCAAACATTGGTGGGAAACTTACTGGGAACAAAGTTCCATAGAAGAATATGGAATATATGGGGCCGAGCCCACTTGGGATTTTTTTGTGGATGCGGTCAAGAAACAATACTATCCCGTTGATAACTATGAAGACCGATATATGAGATGGACCACACTGCGACAAGAGAAGAGCCAAATAGTGTCGGAGTTCAAAAATACTTTCCATACCTTATGCACCAATATGGGTATCAAAGACTTTGAGTGACATATGGTTCGAAAATAATGTGGGGCTCTGCATAGGTACATCCAAACTGAAATGTATTTACTAAACATCTCATCATTGGGAGCTTCCTATAGATATGCTGTCAAAATCGAGCAGAAATTTAGGCACTCGAACAAATGGGATTTCGGGTATGCAAATCTTCAACAACCAAAGCATGGAAATGAAGACCCTAACCAACAACCTCTAGAAAACCAGCCCAAGACACATGACAAAAAGGGTAAAGGAAATATGAAGAATGACATTGGTGTTGAGGAAAAGATATGAAATGATCTTACTCAAGCATTTTCAAATTTTGCTTGGCTAAAGAAAAATATATGGGAATGTCAAGCTATGTTTATATCCATAAAAAATAATATCCTAACTACAAGTATTGATTACAAGTTCTTAGTCTAGTCTTTTTATAAATAAAAGCTTGCTGGAAAATTCATTATTTATATGATTTTCTGAATATAACAGTTGCTGAAATAAATGTAGAGACATAAGTAAAGACACCAAGATGATAATCAAGACATATGAGACATAAATAAATCCTACATTTCATTCCAATTCACCAAAGAGTCATTCTCTTTTCAAAATTGCATGAATAAGTTTTGGACCAAAGTCAAACTTAGACGTCCCTGATGAAACATACAAAAGGACCTCTGAGAGAAAATAAAAAAAAATTAAACTCTAAAAGATGGATCAACTTGCCACATATTGTTTCCCACTCGACTCTTCACAATAGCCTTTGTCCATCATGGAAACTAATTCACAAACAGACAAGTCTATACAGACTATCAAAGATAGATCAACACCTCTGAAAAGCAAGTGTCTGAACAATGTAATTTAGCCCTGAATCTTGCTGTCTACAATAAAACCTTGCTATCATAAAAATGAATAAGGTTTATGATCAATTAAGGAATGAATGAAAACTGAACTATCTCAACATAAAATCAAAGAGCAAACCTTTGTATGCTTCTCCTTATATCCTCCTCTTGTTCCTCCCTTTCCTTTTTCCTTTAAGCAATTAGAATTGGTTGAAGTAATTGAACTACCTCATTAGTTAAGTTAACTAAAAAACTCAACCAAATTTTTAGTTAGGGGGAAAAGTAATAAATCATAATAAGAGTTATAAATAGATAATAACTAGTAGGTGGGATCCCTTGTGACTCCCATTTAGCTCTTAACAATCATAACATAACTAGTTAATTAAGAAAAAAACCCCTCATGACTCCCATCATCACATTCACATTTTAAAATTTATCTCATTGATATTTGAAATCATTTTCAAAAATATATTACTAATATATCCCAAGAAAACATGTTGTCCAAAACTTCTGAAGTCAATTGTCATCAACAATAAATAAAATAAAACTCAAAAACCATATTTTCCCCTCTGAGATGCAATCTTTCCTTGGTTGCTGCTATCACCCTTTGATTTCTTTGAATTTTCCTTTGGCTGCACTGATCCTTTAGGCCTAATCTCACTGATCACATGAGAACAATCATCCCTCAAATGCATCTTGGAAGACACAGATTTATCAGAGCAATTGGAGAGTGAGGAAGGGGTAGCAGTGGGTTTTCCTTTGTCAGGGGCATGATGGGCCTTGGTTTTCAATATTTTGCTAGCATGGGAGGATTGCACTCGTGAGTGGGTAGGGGCTGCTTGGACAATCTGATTGTTAGGCGGGGGAGCAGGTAAAGAAAAATTGGGCTAGCCATGATGTTGGGAGACTGCCGGGTGGACAATCTCTTGCCATCTGTCATTTTCGGGAACCTCGGGCTGTAATGAGACATGAGGGGGCATGGGAATACTAGGGGCTTGTGGAAATTGGAAGGGAGGCCTTTCAGGCCTCAACTGGACCACTCCTTGCCCAATCGAATTGAAAAACCTAGCTTGAAATAGATGGCCTAACTCTTGCGAGTCAACATTAAAGTGTATGGAGAATCTTGTCCTTCTTGTGCCTCTGTTCTAATTACCTCTCCCCCGGTTGCCTCTTTCATGGCTACCTCCGCTAAAAAATCTCATTCTTGCATGCATGATTCATTAGCAAATAGTTCCTTTACAACCATACATGACAACTCCTTAAAAATATGAAATAGACTTTGGCTCAAAAACTTATCAGACTCATGCGATCCAATCTATACAAATTGTTTAACTGTTGTCAATGAGCAGGGAGTGAGAAAAAGGCCCTGGGATATGCGAGGGGTTTGTTTTGAGAGAAAAAAATGATTAAATGAGGGGGAAAGGAATCATGGTTACTGCTCAAAGACAACACACAATCAATTATAACACAAACCAAAAACCATGTCATTGCAATCCATCTAAGAAACTGTGATTTCGAACTATTACCATACAGAATTCCTCTTAACCGTAATTAAATTTTAGGAACATGGAATGAAAAATGAACATGGGAAGGCGAGGGGATTGTAATTAGCGAAAAGTGATAAAATGGTAGGGAGGAGAGTAGACACTGTTCATAAAATTAATTAAGTAATCCATAACCATTCCATATCAAAACAAAAGATCCAACATCAACCAAATAATCATTGTGCTCAATTTAACAATCACTGTGTATAACTCAATTAATTTTGTGTATTACTTGCTCACTCTTCACAATTAGATCATTAACACCATGTCATCAAAACAAGACAATATTCCTTCCACAACAACCTGTAAGAGTTATGTTTCTTCCCAACTGTCCCTGTTAATATTTGAAACAATTTTTAAATGAACACACAATCACTTGTTCCAATCTGTTCCATCAAAACATCAACCATTGTCCATGAATCATTTCTTCAAATCAAACACAGACACTAAAATCACACCCGATTCCATTCCTCAAGTTCATGTAACAATTAAGTTATAATGAGAACATATTGTCACAGAAACTGTGCCTATCTCTGCTACGATGCATGATATTCATCTACGCACATAACATATAACCAAATACAACCATCAATATTTAAATTGCAAGGATCCTGACTTGCCATTTAAACACACAGGCAACAATCACCATTTCAACTCAAACTATGTTGTTGAATACACAGACTATTTGACAAAACATAAGGGAATTTCTGTGACTGTACAGGTCCAGTTACTCTGAATCTAAACATCTGCAATGCTGGGCTATCAATTCAATACAACGAGGCAATAAAAATATGCCCGATCTCATCTCACAAATCAGTCAAATTGCAACAAAATCATATTGTTTAAAAACTCGTGACCATCTCTGATGGTGCAATCAAATAATATTCATAGCATATATAGTGGATGGCCATGCCATAATTACCACGATTGCAATACTCCCATTTGTCAATTTAAAACACACAATCACAACAACCATCAACTCAACATAACATGTTGTAGGAATTCCACACAAACCAATGCATCATGCATGAAGCATCGTTGTGACTTAATCAATTATAACTAATGTTGGGTTAACAATTCAAATGTCATAATAACCAATGCAATGACTTAATACCAAAACCAACACCATTGTCAACATAATCCACAGGGACGAGACAATGATTGACACTGTTGATAATACACCACCAACTCATAACAATCAACAACATACCCAACATGACGTAATGGTTCCCTCTATCAAAAACCGGGCTTGGGAAATCAAGGGTTTTCTCTGTGGACCAACACAGGGAGACTGGAGTCGACCCCCAACATCGGGCGAGAACCTCTGAGACCAACGGTGCACACACATGGTGACAATTCCCGTGATAGGAGAGACTATGAACAGAGGAGAAAATGATTCATTTGGTCCTGTAACAACACTGAGAACACGCAGGGTATAACCCTCGTGGTTTTCCCAATCGACTGAAGAATGATGAGATTAAACAGAGCCAAGAAATAGAAATCGACCTCAAGAAATCCCTTTGGCATAACAACCATCATAACCCACTATGAAAACATCAGTAATATGAATGAACCCATACCCAAGTGAAACGATATGCAGTGACACAAAGTGTTTCGAATGCAACAAACCCCATAACAACAAACGATTGGGTATGGTGATAAGAAGCGTGGAGACAACCAGCCAATCTGGACCGAATGAAAACCCTTCAAATGAGACCAATAAGGATGAAATAGATCCTTCATGGCTTCTAACACTTAGAATGATCACTAAAATTGTGACTTCAATCATTATTTCAATGAAAACCACACCAACCATTCCTTTCAGAAGAATATCACAATTTTACATAGTTGCCAGACTTAAGGAAAGCACAGACCCATACATCACTGAGCCAATATCTATTTCATAACCAGAGCGGGTTCATGGATGGTGAAAATACATACCTGTAACCACGAAAACCTTAAAATCACGAGCTTGGCCGAGTAGTTCTTCCTCTGCTTGAACATCAGAGCTTAACTACAATGAACACAATTGAACAATAGCTAGGGTGACGACCAGTGTGAGGGGTGTGGAGTCACGTGTAGTAAATGAACGTTGCCTCCATCCTCCAATCATTCAATTCATTAGTACACACCATCCCACTAATCCATTAATTCATTCATTTAAACCATGCATCGAGACCAACATCCACTAATTTCCAAGAGCGCTACCTTATGTCACATTAACCACTGCCAACCATACTATTGCGCATATCACATGTATTTCCATATAACTCAATAAATCATATAGCCACTAACTCGGTTAGCTAGGACTAACAAAAATCCTTTTGAACTTCAAAATGCATAGTGCAACATGGTATAGCATAACAATATAGTTCCGTTCTTTTGGATTTTATTCATATTTCTTTTTATCTCTTTTCAACTTCTCTTATGTGTTGTTACTAACACGTCTCTTGTGCAGGTGTCACAGTGATGAATCCAAGAACATATAACAAAGGTAACAATGGATAATCATAGGTTATTGTGATCATGAAATTAGAGCTCAGAGAAACATAAACAAAACATAACATGCCTTACCCATCATTCACTTATCGCATTTAGAACCAACACATAACAGGGCTTATTCATTGAAAATGAAACCAAGATTTCATCAATCATGTGGAACCATGTAAGAAGTGTAGAACAACAACATAAACATGAAATAAGAACCAAATCTGATCTCCGAATCTATCAGGGGGTCCCACCTACTAGTATTATATATCTTGTTAGCTTATAATAATAGGCTTTAGCAATACTTTGTGGGAAAAATCCTCGTTGCGATTTTAATCGTCAACAACTGGGAAGTGGTACAACTTCCACAAAATCCCTTGGCACAACACCGATGAATGTTTCTCGAAATGGTCATTGGTGGCCGAGGTCAAAGACGTGGAGCCAAACCCTGATTCAGAATCTGATCCAAAAAATATTGAAAACAAACAAATCATTGAGGAAGACCCCACTACTACTGTCGCAAACACACAAATTCAACCAGAAGAACCAGTAGATCCTGAAGAGGGGGATCACCTCTTCCATTCATAGATGTGGGTGAAGGGGACCTTGTTACATTTCATTATTGATAACGATAGCCAGAAGAATCTCATCTCAGCCGAGGTCGTAAAAAAATTGGGGTTTTCGACAACACCACACTTGCAACCATACAACATTGGGTGGCTTCACCAGAGACGATATCTCCATGTCAGCCAACAATGTCGTCTGTCTTATGGAATCCAACCCTTCAAGGACGAGGTAGTTTTTGATGTTTCCCCTCTTGATGTTTGTGATGTTGTTTTGGGCCAACCATATATGTAGAAACATCATGTTGTTTATGAGTATAGACCTCGTAGTGTCTTTAGTACTCTGGGAGGTCATCACTATCGGATACCAAAGGTAGTTCCAAATACTGTTCCGCCAAAACAGTGCTGCAAGGTAATATCTCATATTGAAAAATTCATCCTCTTCATAGTATGTTCAAAGGATGTTCAAAAAGCCACTACAACCATTGTAGCCTCAACACCTTCTATCCAGAAGAAGAAAATTGTAGAAGAAAAAGAAGATATTGTTTCTTCACCTACAATGGTGCCCACACACTACCTTGTCAAGCCCATAGACAATAGGTTGGTGGAACAGATTCAACCCCACCAACAACAGGTTCGTGACAGCCTCCCACAGACCAAGCAACGCAACTTCTCCAACAAGGCACGCAACTCACCAAGATTCAGATTCAGAAAATGCTTTCCCCTCTTCCCTAGGCACTCAACGTAATGAATACCATTACTTCCTAAGGGGGAGGATTGATCTAGGTTGATATTTATGGCTACCTACTTGTTCCATATTCCAACTGGCTCATCTGGACAGTTTTCAGTTCAAAACGTTTCTCTGTAATGGGGACAATTCTTTGTAATTGTGGGTTCTTCAATTACAGGGATGTCCTGAAGCCCTACACAACATCGATGTGGGTGTTGGTGGATGCCCACCTATTCCAACTGGCTTATTTTGGAAGTTTTCATGTCAGTACATCTTTCTATACTTCCATGGCCATTTTGGGGCTCTAAACAATGTTTTCTTGGCTTGCCACAGTCAAAATGTAGAAGAGATTAGAGTTTGATGGCATAATTATCAGTTCTCGAAAATACCTTTTCAATGAGCTATCACATGCCTAAAACGAAGATCATATGTAAAATTTACGACCCTGGGAAGTTAATGTACTAAATTACCCCAACGAGGTCCACATGAATTTTGGCGTTTCATCTCCTAGGGTTAGGTTTTTGGATGTATAGGGTTTTGGAATTCATGTTTATCATAAAAAGGCCTTCAGAGCCTCATTGTAATCATCATCTTGCGAATGAGTGTAGTCATCACATCTATTTTCAAAGATAAAGTTTCCACCATTCTAGTGGGTCTTGCACTCTATATTTTTACAGTCTCTATACAATTCTTTCATTAATAGAAATCATGTATTGCTGTATCTCTTTGTTTCTAGCAATTTTCATGAGTATTTCATTTTAATATCTTTGCTTTCATTTCATTCTGAACATAATCTAGATCAATGTCAAATTCGACAACTTCCTTCTCCCTTTGCGTTGTGTGCGTCAGGTGCTTTCCTAGGGGGGTTCCAGGGGGGGTCAGGTTTGGCCCCCCTGGTTATGCGTTGTTCAGGGTAGTGGCATGACATTGTTTTCTATTTTTAGCGGTTTTCTAAATTAATCCCAGATTAAGGGATTAGGGTTTTGGTATCTATAGAATACCTAAAATATTATATATATTGTATTGTGAATGGTGAAATTAATTCAATGAAGAGTTTAAAGGTGCGGTAGCAAGGAAAGTTGATTTTCTCCCAGTTAAGGGTTTCGAGCGTAAATCTTTGTGTACTGTGTGTATGAGCCATTGATTAATTTATGTTTTTCTTAAGAATCTGTATGCATTTCTTTATTTCATTGGTTTAAAACTTACATTTGGTATCAGAGCCAGGTTTTGGCTTCAGGGGGATGCCTTTGTTGTTGAGGGTTTGGCTCGGTCTTGATATATCAAGTTTATCTTGGGAATGTGATAAACCTGAGTTCAGTGGGATATTTTGCAGTGATGATTCGAGTGTAGAAAGAGGAATGGCGAGCTCTTCTAGAATTGAGATAGAGAAGTTTAATGGTAAAAAAATTGAGCTATGGAAGCTTAATATGGAGGACCTTCTTGTAGACAAATAATAATGGATCGTTGTGGATCCTGGTACATAGCCTACTGGTACACAGTCTACTGGAACACAATCTACTGGTACACAATCTTCTGGTACACAAACTACTGGTACACAACCTACTAGTATGTCGAAGGAGGATTAAGAGAAGTTGGATAGAAGACAAAGGAGTACTATCCGACTCTGCCTAGTAGATTCAATGTTGTTGAATGTCTTGGGAGAATCTACAGCCAGGGAAGTATGGGATAAGTTAGGGAATTTGTATCAATCAAAGTCCTTGGTAAACAAGTTGTTTCTTTGAAAGAAGTTGTATCATATTAGGATGGAAGATGGATATTATGTGACAAAACATCTAAATTCCTTCAATACTTTGGTAAGTCAATTTGTCTCTGTTAATATTACGATTGCAGAAGAAGATACGTGTATTACTATGTTATGTTCTTTTACAGACTCTTGGGATAATATTTTTGTAGCAATTGGTAGTACCACTCAATCTACCTTGAAGTATGAGGATGTAGTTGCATCCTTGTTATCTGAAGAGATGAGGCGGAAAAACATTGATGGTTAGAGAACAAATTATTTATTTGTAAGAGGTTGTACCCAAGATAGAAATCCTGGTAATTCTTCGTGGGGGAGATCTAAATCTAAAGGTAGATCTAAGTCTCCAGGAAAATATTTGAGGAAATGTTGGAAGTGTGGTAAAGCAGGGCATTATAAGAAAGATTGAAAGTCTAATAAGGTTGATAAACCAAAGGGATCTGATAATGCCTCTTCCATAGAGGAGAAAATCTCCACTGAAGAAGGAGGTGATGTTTTCCTAGCATCTACAGGTACAGATGTAGGCCATGGTGTATGGTTAATCGACTCAGGTGCGTCATATCATATGACTCCTCATAGGGAGTGGTTCTATGAATATGAAAAACATGATGGTGGTGATGTATTCCTAGGAGATGAATCTAAAACCAAAATCATGGAACGTGGAAGTGTTAATTTGTTGCTAAAATATGGAAGGATTAGAACTCTCCCCGGGGTTCTACACATTCCAAAACTAGCCAGGAGCCTAATATATGTAAGCAAGTTGGATGATGCAAGTGTGGATACTGTATCGAGAAAGGGAACTTGAAAAATGGTACAAGGAGCAATGGTGTTGATGAGGGGAGTTTGGTGTGGAACTCTGTACAAGTTTTTGGGAAGCACTTATAATGATGGGTGTAACAGTTCTGTTGTCACCGAGAAGATAAATAAATAAGTCAAGACCAATGCTACCCCTGGAAAGAAGACCATGCCGTGGAAGCAAAGACTGGGGCATATTGGAGAAAATGGCCTTCGAACACTACATGGTAAAGGTATGTCTAACTGCACTCTGGATTTTGATTTCTGTGAAAATTTCATAAATGGTAAAACAAAATCGAGTAAGATTCCCATCTGGTGCTACAAGAGAAAAGGGGATCTTAGAGTTGATACACAGTGATGTGTTTGGACCTATGCATGTTCCATCACTAGGTAAATCTGTGTATTATGTTTCATTCATAGATGATTTCTCAAGTAACACATGGATTTATTTTCTTACAAAGAAATCTGAGGGATTTGATAAATTTAAAGAGTTTAAGGCTCTGGTAGAAAATCAGACAGAGAAGAAAATAAAGGTATTGAGGACATATGATGGTGGATAATTCTGTAGAAATGAATTCAAAGAATTATGTAAGAAGTGTGGTATAGAAAGGTAGAAAACTACTCCATACACACCTCAACAGAATGGAGTTGCATAAAGGATGAACATGAAACTCATGGAAAAAGCATGGAGCATGCTTAGTGGTGTTGAGTTAGGACAAGAATTCTGGGCAGAGGAAGTGGGTACAACATGTTACCTAGTCAATCGATCACCCTCATAAGCTTTGGATGATAAAACTCCACATGAGGTATGGACTGGTAATAAACCCTTTGTTGAACATCTTAGAGTGTTTGGTTGTGATGCTTATGTACATTTTCTAAAGGAAAATAGGAGTAAACTGGATAATAAAGCTGAAAAGTGTATCTTTATTGGTTATAAAGATGGTGTGAAAGGTTATAATCTTTGGAACCCATAAACTAAGAAAATTGTTTACAATCGAGATGTTGTTTTTAGAGAGGTGAAAGATGTTTACAAATAAGAACTCCTACCAAGGAAATAAGAACCTTAGAAAATAGAGTTTGAGTTGGATGATGAAAAATATGAATCAACTAAAGAATATGATGAAGAAGAAGAAGAACCTCATACTCCAGTATTGAGGATATCAGTGAGGGAAAGAAGGAAACCCGAAAGGTATAGTCCACCTAATTTTCGTTCTAATTTTTCTTTATCCATTACTAATGATGATCCTAGAATTGTCAGGGAAGCAATGAATTCAAATGATAGTAAACTCTGAAAGAAGGCCATGGTTGAAGAAATGGATGCCTTGGATAAGAATGAGGCATAGGATCTAGTTGAGTTTCCAGCTAGAAGAAAATATGTTGGTAGAAAATGGTTGTTTAAGAAGAAGTTTAATGTAGAAGGAAAAATGGAGAAATATAAAGCTCGGTTAGAAGCAAAAGGTTATTCCCAGGTAGAGGGAATTGACTTTGGTGA
>JASDQU010241684.1:97966-110576 GCA_032191745.1 Picea mariana | reverse complement strand
CACTAAACCTAAGTTTTTGTTGCATTCGCGCCTAGAGGATAAAGAACACACTTAGATCGACGATCGATCTAGCTGCGCGTAGATCAATGGCTGACAATGGATTCCAGACCCCCTCGACCGTTATGATTTTAACGATGGGGGGGCGGGTTTGGAATGGTAATTAACAAGTGCGCATAGGTCTATGGTCATCCTGACAACACACAGATGGATTGTTTACAAGCGATTCTGGACCCCCTCGACCATTCTGCCTTTAATGGTGAGGGGGGGGGGGGTTCCGGAATGAGGCAGTTTTTCCCGATAGGCCCTGTCCCAATGTGTCATCAATCCATTGCATCAGACCTCCTCTGCTCCAGACCACTTACTGCTTACCACCCTTCCAACTTACCACCATACTGGCAATACCATATCGCCCCTGCCTCATGACATCATCCTCCATCATCCCAACACCCATCCATGCATAAACCAAACTTAGGACAAACAAAAATAATAATAAATCAATAAGGTTAATAAAGTTAGTGTAATTAGACCAATAAGCTAAGTTAGTTTTGTTAGCAATTGATTAATTATTAATTAATTAATTAGCTAATAATTAAGTTAATGTTTAGGTTATTTTAGGTTAGTGTTAAATGTTAAAATAAAATTAATTAATACAAAACCCATTTAATAAAACAATCAAAATATAATACATATAAATAAAATACAAAACATTAAATATTAACAAACATAAAAAACATAAAACAAAAGCATAAAACAAATAAAAAATAAAATAAAAGGAAAACACGTAAAACATATAAAAACAATACAATAAAAATCAAAAGTGAAAACACATATAATAAATATATCAAAAAATTTAAAAGTTAATAAAACAAAAAGTAAAAAAAAAAATTTAAACATTTATCTTAAATTCTACCCACCCGCAACTTTACCTTCACACATCCCTAAAATCTAATCAACGGACATAAAAAATTCCAGACCCCCCCCCCCGTGCTTTTCGAACTTTAATGGAGGGGGGGTTCCGAAAAGTGGTATTGGGAGGGACACTTGTCACCTCCAGGTGATTTTAGACCCCCCCTTATCAATAGCACTTACCACCTCAGGGGGGTCCGGAATACCACTTACCTCTCCAAAACCGCCCTCCCACATTTTCACAAAACCACTGTTTTTCCCGTTTTGACTAGTCTTATTCTGAAGCGGATTCTGGGAAAACGAAAACGAATTTTGAAAACCAAGAGAGGTTTTTCTCCATAACAATATGAAGAAAAAAAACTTTTCTAAGTTTTTTCACAGGTGCCACCGGTTGGGAGAATCGAAGCTATCTTTCAGCATCATTTTTCGGATTTCTAGTTTTCTTGTTACAGTCCCGATTTTGCGAGAGTTGTTACAGAAAGATGGATGTCAATTTGGCGAAACAAAAGGAGGTTTTTGTCTATAACATGCCCATATACAATAAAATCCTTCATTTTTTTCCTAGGTGTCTGCATTGAAGAGAAACAGTTTTCTGTGTGAACCCTTTTTTCATAGAAATTAGGCCAGTCTTTCATGGCAGACAGTTTAGGATTTTGGGGGATTTGTTGCTATTTTTGGTCGAGGCGGTTGAATCCAACTTAAAAAAATTGTTGGGGGATATATCCTATTTATTTATGTGAGTTTAATGTAAAATGTTTTATGATTGAGCTCAGGATTCATGCCCCACAGGGGATACATTGTAATTTTCTTGATGACTTTCCATAAATAAAAATTGTAGCTGCAAGATTCTTGTGTTAGACTCCTTGGTGATGTTTTTCTCTACGTAACTATTTTATTTCTCTGTTAATCCATTTGATGTTTTCCCTGATCCAATCATTGAAAGCAATATTACGAACAAAATTTTTTTTTGCACTCTGTTTCTGGTCTTTTAATGGTTTGCATGTTTTTGTCTCAAGTTGAGAATAGGAATTCTTATTTGCTCCTCTGCTTGGTGGATTTTCCCTTCTTTTCCTCTCCTCCACTTTCATTTAATTCAATTTGATCTAGTAGTCTTTCTATCCTTCCATGTGGTGAGAATATTTACATCTGAGATAGATCCATTTTCAGAAAGGTAAACCCCATGGCCCAATGAAAATTCGAGTTTTTGATCTCCCAAACATACCAAATCCATAAACAAACCCATGTTCTGCATAACTAGCCTAATATCTATTTAAACAAAACTATATCAAACAGAGACATCCCTCTCTGAGTCTTGGAGGGCTAGATCCAAGACTCGAAGTGGTTTTGATTTTTCCTCTATGACTGCCTCCGTAGCCTTGGGCAAATTACAAAGTGATAATAGATCTAACAACTTAGATAACAACCTATGCTATAAAATAGGAAAATGTTGGTGACTAATCCAACCAATATTCACGATGACTTGATTCCTTCTTGTTGCGCAGCTCCTTGTTTTCCATTGTCTTTCAAAAGCATGTGGTTGTCCTCATGATGCCAGCTATTGTTTCTACAATCTTTTCCATCATCAACTATCCAAAAGTTGTTAGCTTAGCCCTCCTAAATCCCTAGTGTCTTTTGGTAGCTTCTTTAGGTAGCAGTCTGAGTAGCGTACTTCACAACTGGGCAAGTAGAAAAGGTAGTGCATTTAGGTAGCTCCACTGTGTTGCGTATGTGTGAAAACCTTTGTTCTCTGTGAAATATTAGGTAGTGCAATTACATAGTGCCACTGTGTTGCATCTGTGTGCAGACTCTATTCTCTACCATATATTAGGTAGCGCCACTTATGTTGCGTCTGTGTGCAAGTTTAGGTAGCACTGTCAAAAACGCAGCGCCTCCAATCTTACACATGTGTAGAGTAAGTAGTGGACTTTCATAATGTCATACCCATTATACTTAGGTGACTTGAAAGTACTGTAGGTAGTGCATTTTACCACTGAGGGAGTTAGCACTTTGAAAAAATCCCAAAAATGTGATAATTAAATGCTTAGAAGCCTGTATAGATGGAAGAGGTAACATTTGAAAAATAGTTTACCCTCTCAAAAAGGAAACATCCTAAAAAATGGGGCTCACCTTTCACCAACTATTTTGTTACCTTGACACTTAACCTCACGCTCTTTCTGGTAGAAGGAGGATTTTTATTTGGCACAACAGGCTTCTTCTTCTTAGCAATGACAGACTTCTTGACTGGGGCAACGGTCTCCTTGACTGTTGATGTCTCTTTCTCAATAGAAGCTTAAACCAATACCTACAAGTTTCTCAGAGCTACTTCATCTCAAAAATGCTGCAATTTTTCCTTGAGTTTCATGTTCTAGGATTGAAAAACTCTATTCTGCCTATAAAGGTTTTGGACCTTCCTATGAAGGGGTTGGGCCTTCCTTGCCAGGTCAAGGGTATGTGTGTAGCCATCCATGAGCTCTTTCATCTGAGCCCTATGAATCATATATTCTTCTTTAAGATGAGCTACCTCCTTCCTAGCATCCCTAAGCTGTCTGATCAATATTTTGAATGTTTGATTGTTAGGTGGAGCAGTGACATTCACAGTATCAATAGGTTTTTCCTCAGTCTCCTCTTCCATTTGCATAGGAATTGCCTTGTCAACTTCATCAAGATTCTTGGTCGCTTTTATTTTATCTTTCTTCTTTTGCACAGGGGTTTCCTCTTTTCTTTCCACAAGCTTCCCAATGCCTTTACCCTTCTTCTTTTGCATAGGTATCCCAGGTGGGGACTGTTTCTCAACAAATTCCCTAGGAATTGATGAACTTGCGAAAGGTATTTTACCCTTGATTTTGACTGTTGGAGGAGAAGAGGGGAAGAGTAGTTTCTTCCCTTTGTTGGATGTAGCTTTGGTAGAAGAAGGAACCTCTTCTAACCCTGGTGGAGGAGACGGTGAAAACACTCTTTGTGGGGAAGGACAAGTTTCCTCCTCAGCTCCTATGACCTTCTTGCTGACCTATGAAACTTGAACATGGGCTCTTCCCTTTCTCTTCCTACTGGTCCCTGCTTTAGTAGCACTGGTGGGTGATAAAGGAATTGCCTTTTTTTATTGAGGATTTGATGCTATATCTAGCTTGAAATGAGAAGTAACAACAAAATGCTTCCATGAAATCTCTTTCTTACCCAATTCCTAAGAGACTAGCATTCTGATCAATCCAGAGTGGAAAAGGCTATAATCCACATCCTTAGATTTGGATTAAATCCTGTCTGACATCTTACCTATGCTCCTTAACAAGTAATAGGGAATATTCATCTCGACCTTACCAATAAAATGTAGCAAAATCCTTATATGGTATTGGTACAATGTGTTAAATCTCCCTTCACATGTAAAATATCTTTGGATGATATTCAATATTTTGTCAAACTGTTCAATCAATTGACTCCTTGACATACTTTTAGACAAATCATTGACTTGATGTTCAAGTTTAAAGAGATATTTATGTTGAACTCAAAGCCATGGCTTTGAACCACTTTTCACCTGTAATGGGGATTCTTGTTGCAGCTAAGATAGAGGCTTTAGTAACCTCAAATTCCAAATCCACAACCTTAGTTATCCTACCATAAAAATGTAATTCAAACTGTCATGTTACATTTGGATGGCCTCTCTGCATATTCTGGCAGAAAGAGAGGCATCCCACACTTTGAAATACCTCTCTTGCCACAGGCTCTATATCAAAAAGGTGCATGTCCACAGGTTTTGTCCTAACCACCTTGCCCCCTTTGTGTGTCTTCTTCGATTGAGGAGTCTCCATGGCTTAGAATGAGAGATTTTAAAGGCTTATGGGACAGTAATAACCAGAAAGGCTTTAAATCGGGCTTCAAATGTACAAGGCTGACCTTTTAAAATAAACTGGTGCTAGTAAGCCAAGATTGACTATGGGAATTACACCCTTAGACTTGTATAGGTATTTGAGGGTGTAGACATTGAGGGGGTAACTTGAAATTAGCCCTTTGCAACTGAGTAAAAATTCTTAACTCCAAGATGAAAGGAAACAAGGGAGGCAGAGAGGGGTTAAGCAATGCCTGTGGGTAGTGTGATGCATATGCAAAGGATAGGCTATTTAGGTGCTTGCAATTTCAATGGCTATGGTAAACAGTAGTAAACCGACTTAGATATAGGCAATAGAGTTCACAGGTCTGAAAAAGAGAGAAGACAAGGCTATCATGCAAAGACGAGTCCCTTACAATTGTGCAAGCTCAGCAAACCAAAACCCGAGCGCAAATTTCTTGTGAAAACTAATATACAGAGGAGGCAACACGGGATACCTGTGGAGTAGAAACCTGTTGGAATCTTCAATTAAATATCAGGATGAAATTGCGAGAATTTTGACCCTCAAATCTACCTTAGCATCAAATTTGGTCTCACCGTTGTCGCCTGATCAGAACTATGAGTTTGAGCAACGCAACATTCATGAATTTTTCAAATGAAAAACCATTATCAGGGCTCATAAATACAAGATCTTGGAGGTATCTTTAACCAACTCCTAGCACTGAAAACAAGGAACATGACATCAGTCGTGACAATTATAACTCATGGTGGAAGTATGATAAACGAGAAAGGCGCTACGGAACTATCTGATGAGTGGTCAGCGCTCCAATTCAAAAAATGATTGGACAGGTAAGAAAGGACAACGAGGCATGCCTATGAGGTCATGAGTGAGGAGAAATGTGTGTCACATCAATCTAGTCATGGGAGGGATCGATCCTAGGAATAAGTCATGAAGGGGACCAAAAATTAATCCATAAGCTAAAATGGTTCTAAGTCCAAAAATCAATTTGAGGGTCAAAACATGAGTTAACACTCAATACTTCATTTGTATAAGGGGTCCTAACAAACATAAACTTCAAAGGGATGAAACTTAAAAATTAAAATATAAGGCCTAAAAAAGGATAAAAACAAACTAAAAGCCCAAGGCAAATTAGTGTGATAACAATGCATATTCTATGTTTGTATCTACCTTTTATGCCGTGAGAGAGGCTATAGGGAAAGCTTATGAAAAACCCACTCTTGAGTCCTTTTGTGATTCTTTGATTAGAGAGGAAGATAAGCTTGTACAACTTGGAGTGATCAACACTACAGGTACCTCCAACAAAGCCTTAGTTTCCTAGTAGAAAGATAAACCCAAGTATCCCAAGAAGAAACATCCTCGCTACAAAAACAAGCAACATAAGGGTCCCAACCCCGCCCAGACAGCTTTAGCTCCTAATGGTGACAAAGGAGAAAAATATAAAAATAAGAATACTAACAGACATTGCAACTTTTGTGATAAAGATGGTGATGATGAGTCCAAATGTTTCAAGAAGATGGCATCTTTAGAAGCAGCAATGAAGAAGCACAACATCAGTATTGATTATGCTTCTTCTTCTTCTTCTCATGGACATGCACTTTCTACTTCTGGTTTCTCCTTCAATACAAATTCTACTTCTACTTCTACTTCTTATGAGTGGCTTATTGATTATGGAGCATCCTATCATATGGCTAAGGATAGAGCCATATTTTCTACTCTAAATGAATGTAACACCAAGCAAATATTTGTTGGTGATGATAGATCTCTTAATGTTGAAGGATCTGGAACAGTTCAAGTAGAAAATGGTCATTTCAATGATGTATTATGTGTTCCAAGTCTTTCTTGTAACCTTCTATTAGTATATCAAATCACTCATTCAGGTGAAGGTAAAACCGTAGAGTTTTCACCTCACCAAGTTGTAATCAAGGATCTAAAAGATCCTAAGCATGTTCTTGCAACTGGAATTGTTGATGATATTATCAGGTTGTACAAGTTTGACAACTTTGGGTCATCAACTTTTTCATCAGTTTTTGTTGCTCATAGCGATGACTTGAGAAAACTTTGGCATGAGCAGTTTGGTCATCTAAACTATCACTCATTGCAACAACTATGTAATCAACAAATGGTGACTGGTCTTCCTCTTGTTTCATGCAAAGATGGTGTTTGTGTCGGTTGTGTTCTCGACAAACATCATCGGGACAGTTTTGACAAATGTGCCTCTTAGCACACTTCGGGCCCTTTGCAGCTTGTTCATAGTGATTTGTGTGGTCCAATTTCTTCTCCTTCCTTTTCTGGGTGCAAGTATTTCTTAAATTTCATTGATGATTTTTCCAGACGTACTTGGGTTTACTTATTAAAACTTAAAAGAAAAGTTTTTGACAAGTTTTTGGCCTACAAGGCCCTTGTAGAAAAACAATCTGGACATCAAATTCAAAAGCTAAGAACAGAGAATGGAGGCGAATATGTAAACAATAGTTTTACAAGTTATTGCACTACACAAGAAATCTAAATGCAACACACTGTTCCATATACACCACAAAAAAATGGTGTTGCTGAGAGAAAGAACCACACATTAAAAGAAATGGCTAATTGTATGATCCAATCTAAGGGATTAAGTCTAAAGTATTGGGCGAAAGCCATCAACTGTGAAAATTACATAGTAAATCATACTCCCACAAAGGCTCTTACAAATATAACACCAGAAGAATATTGGACTAAAATTAAACTAGATGTAAGTCACTTCCGTGTATTTGGCAGTTTAGCATGGGCTCACATTCTTGATAAGAAAAGGAAAGAATTGCAGCCTAAAACTGAGAAGTGTATATTTATTGGTTATTCTGAAGATGTCAAAGGTTACAAACTTCTTCAATCACATTGTAATTAAATTATTATTAGAAGAGATGATAAAATTTGATGAAACTATCTTGGCCTACGAGCCTAATTCA
The DNA here is from genome assembly GCA_032191745.1 of Picea mariana. Classification (NCBI taxonomy): domain Eukaryota; kingdom Viridiplantae; phylum Streptophyta; class Pinopsida; order Pinales; family Pinaceae; genus Picea; species Picea mariana. The sequence goes on along the minus strand of JASDQU010241684.1, from coordinate 102,886 downwards.
GCGTTTGTGCCTTCTTTGGCCTGTGAGCCTAATTCGAAAGTTGTGCCTTCTTCGACTTGCGAGCCATCTTCGGTGTTTGTGCCTTCTTATGATATAGTTTCTTCTTCATATGATGACAGTGAAGATGAAAATCCACCTCCTCTTGCTCACCCTCCTTCATATGAGTCCTTTGAACCTGAACCAACACCAGCTCCAATGCTTCCTAGATGGGTCCGTTCAACACGAGAAGTAGCTGGTGATCTTGTCGGTGATCCTTCAGATCAACGTTGGAAACATTCATAGTTCCAGCGAGCCTCTTCTCTTTTGGCTCAAGTTTCAAAAACTCATGATCCAAAGACATTTATAGAAGCTCCAGGTCATCCAGATTGGGATACAACAATGAATGAAGAGTAATTTTCTTTAATGGAAAATGATACTTGGGATATTGTACCTCTTCCAAAAGGAAGAAAACTTGTTAGATGTAAATGGGTCTACAGAACTAAGTATGCATCAGATGGAATTGTTGAAAGACACAAGGCTCGTTTAGTTTCCAAAGGATTTTCCCAAGTTGAAGGAATTGACTATCATGAAACCTTTGCCCTTGTAGCCAAAATGAATTCCATCCGCCTTGTTCTTGCCCTTGCTGCCTCACATAAATGGGAAGTTCATCAGATGGATGCTAAATCTGTCTTCTTGCATGGAGATTTGCAAGAAGAAATATACATGGAACAACCTCCTGGCTATGTCCATAATGAATCTAGCCTTGTTTATCACCATAAGAAATATCTTTATGGTATCAAGCAAGCTCCCCGATCTTGGTATGCCAATATTGACACCTTTCTTATTGCCCCTGGATTCTCTAGATGTCATTCTAATCCTAATGTCTATACCAAGAAAGTAGGAGGCCATCTCATAATTCTTGTCCTTTATGTTGATGACCTTATCCTTACTCGTAGTGACTCAAAACTTTTAAACCATGTGAAAACCATCCTTAAGAAGAAATTTGAAATGACAAACTTAGGCTTTTTGCACTATTTCCTTGGCCTCCAAGTTTTGCAAACCAATGAAGGAATTTTTCTTTCCCAGTCTAAGTATGCTTGTGACCTTCTTCGTCGCTGTCACATGGAAGATTATAAACCAACCCCTTCTCCCTTCCAGTCTGGAGTCAATCTTATAGCCACCCTGTACCGTCAGTTAGTTGGTAGCCTCTTATACTTGACTCATACCCATCCTGATCTTTCCTTTGTTGTTGGTCTTGTTGCCAGTATATGCAAACGCCCCATGAAATCCATTGGAAAGAAAATAAAAGGATACTTCACTATGTTTGTGGTACAATTCAGTTCAGGATACATTACAGTTCAGAGGGGACTCCTTTATTGGTTGGTTTCACTGATTCAGATTGGGACGAAAACCCTGATGATCGGAAGTCTACTGCAGGTTATGTTTTCAGCCTTGGTTCAAGACCTGTCACTTGGGCTTGTAAGAAACAATAGGATATCTCACTTTCTTCAACAGAAGTAGAGTACCGAGCAATGGTAAATGCAATTCAAGAAGCCCTGTGGCTTCGACAGATCCTTTCAGAGTTTGGATTCCAACACCAGCATCTGACCAGCCTTTGGTGTGACAATCAGAGTGCCATCAAGCTCGCCAAAGACCCCGTTCAACATCAGCGTAGAAAACACATCGATCTACACATGCACTTCATCAGAAATATCATTCATGATCAATTTATTGAAGTGCTCTTTTTCCCTATAGAAGATCAAGTTGCAGACATTTTCACAAAGTCTCTTACAGAAGCGAAGTTTTCCAAACTTTGATCTATGTTAGGAGTTAAGGAAGTTGTCATTAAGGGATGATAGGCTCTAATTCCTCCTTCCTTCTCCTATTGTGTCACTATTGTAAATCCTTCAATCCTATCCCGAGTTTTTCTTAAGGGGTGATGTTAGGATATTTAGACACTTAGGAGTTAGTTAAGATCTACTTGGTCTATTGTGTCGTTAAGTAAAAGTGTGGTTTCTAGTGTGTTTCTTTAGTATGCATTAGTATGCATTTGTAGTTAGGAAATCCGATGGTCACGATATGTTTCCGACATAGAGTTATCTAACGGTTCATACTCTCCTCGATCTTAATGGCCATTGATCCGTGGCTTAACACCTGATTAGTCCATGATCTCTATTTAAATAGAATGGAGGGTCATTTGTCGATGATCGATTGTGAGAAACTCTCTTGTAAAATCTCTCTGTAATCTTTTTCTTTGCATTAATAAACTTCTCCAAGTGGTCGCGTTGGATGGGGCCATGGATGTTTCCCCGTAGGGGTTTTACCACGTGAAAACATCGGTGTGTTGATCTTTGATCTGGTTATGTGAGTGGTTACTGAAGGTATTCATCCTTTGTTGGAATACCTGTGTTGTCGAACAATTAGACTATAGCCAGGGCCTGAAAAGGGGTAAACAAGGTTACTAGAGTTCACTTAGTCAAAGGTGTTATGTTCAGAAAGTGACATTGAGCTAAAAAGGGTTAAAAGCACATTTAAGTCATTATGATATAAAAATAGAACAAACAAGCTAAAATTATAGGTCAACAGTGAATTAGGGTTTCAATAGTGAATCAGGGTTTAGGAAAGCTATAAGAGGAGGGTCAACGACCTAATTCGGGATTATGCAGATTATGACTTGTCAGTAAGGAGTGAGGCACATCTCAGGAGAGATAGTTCAATGGATTCCAGGAGGAAGACACCAATTCACTGATTTCGGTGTTGAGAGACACACCCTAGTCACCGGGGAGATCACACAGATCTTCCATCATTCTTCAATAGAAGATTACGCAGGGTTCAACAACAAAGGCATGCTTATTCAGGGTGAGGGTGCATATTCAGAGGAGGTTCAGCGGATCGGCTCGCCCATACCGAGAGAGTTTAGAGATTCCACTTTGATCCATTTTGAGAAGGGGACAAGGTGCATCTTTCGCCTGGTTTTTCGTCTGATCCCGACGGTGGAATCCCTAGGGCGCGTTTTCTCTCGAGAGGGAGCGATGCATCATTTAGTTTCTTTTGTATTCTAGCTAAGATCCCTTTTGTCCACGATATAGCTGAGTGATTTATTGTATTCAGTCGTATTCGACATTTGCACTCCCAGAAGTTCTCATAATATAATTTTATTGTCTTTTGTCTCCATTGATGCTTATTTATCTATTGTAAACAACTAATCCTACACACATTAACAACATTTCTAGAATATCCTAGTCAGAAACATTACAATGGTATTAGATATTTAGTCATTCCATCCTATGACTAAAGACGATGAGTGCAGCAGAAGACCCAGATGGTCGCGAGCACAAAGGGGACAAACATCTCTCATACGACAGGCACAAGGAAATAAGGTTGAGGCATGACTTTCCTCTTTTCCATCCCAGATCATTCGAAGAGGAAGAGGTGCACAGGGAAGCTAAGAGACAAGCAGAGCATGAGGATGAATGTGAGGCAAAAATGATGCTAGGAGACAGATACGAGCGACTAGAGGGCAGTGGTAAGGCCCCCATGGAACCAGAGCAAAACTTCATGAAGGTTATCAATGATATAGTAGCTAATCAATGGGCCATGACTTAGTCCTTGGCATAGGTGGCTAATAGATTGGCTATAGTGGGCACCCTGGGCACACAGGCCCCACATGCAGCACAGGGAAACTCAGGGGCAGGCAGTAGAACCCAATCTCCTACTCGCACATACAACCCTTCGAGTAGGATTCCCAAACCTTTGATTCCTAGTTTTCAGAGAGCACCCCCAGCAACAGCACAACTACCGATAGCATAGAGGCCACCCACTCATGTAGAGAACATCACGGAGTATAGGAGGGAGTATGCTGCATTGGGCCATGACTTCCAACAAGACATGACCCCAGTCGAGTATTGTGGGCTCAGACTCAGAAACCGCTCGAGAGAACCACATAGAGGAGAACCGCAACAACAATAGGGGCATAATATTGATTTCATTTGGAAAGTTGGTAAACTCACCATACCTTCTTTCAATGGATAATCCAAATGCACCACTGGAGCTTGGCTACAGAAGCTAGACACATACTACAATCTCAACCATATGACTGAGACAGAGGCCATCCGTTTCTATACCTTACACTTGGAGGGTGAGGCACACGAGTGGTGGCACCATGGATTGGTAACATTGGGTCACATTCGCATCACCTCCTACAGGGAGTTCACAGAGAGACTCATGGATAGGTTTTACAGGAGGGATCTCAAGATCCACTTCAAGGATCTAGCCCAGTTGAGACAAACTGGCACAACAGAAGCGTTTGTCATGTAGTTTCATAGGATAGCCATGGAAATGATCAATATATTAAAGCCCAGGTGTTGGGCTCCAACAACTCCCCCTATATTTTTACAAAATTTAAAGGGCCCCTATTAGAATCTTGATAATTATAATGAGCTACAGAATCAACATTTTCAAATAGTTCCATACCTTGGCTTGCTTTGAGACAAACTTACGACATTCACTATAGTATGATATATTCATTACAAGAGTATATGTCAAAAGTTAGAAACGAGCATAAAAATCTCAATCTAAACAAAAACTTAATTTTTATCAAATGTTTACTTTTGTTTAAATTATAATTATGTGTTCTTTCTTTTGCTCATTAGCAAGTTTGACTATTTTAAATAATAGGTTCAATACTTCATCAAATAATATCTTGGTTGGTTTCTCATTTTCATGAAATCATTTGGTGATATTAATTAATTAAATTCTTTTTCCATTTTGCATCTCATTTCAAAATAATAATAATAAAAGAATTATCTATTATTTGTTTGATTTTGTAAAAAACTAAAATTAATATTTTTTCTCCATTAACTTGAAGCTTCTAGATTATATTTGAAAGAAAATTATAAACAATGTTTGTTTATAAGTTATAGTTAGTTTAAATTCATTTTT
>JASDQU010241684.1:33228-44396 GCA_032191745.1 Picea mariana | reverse complement strand
GACTATTGGTGAGTGGGAGGAGGGTAATAAGACGTCCCTCCATATGGTTGCAGATATTGAGGTGCACCATAAGTGGGTGAAGGGTGTCTGTAAGGGTTGATATGGGTCATAGAACCAATCAACCCATCTGCAGTGTGCGACATCCCAAGTTTTTCTTCACCGAATGGTATGGGTTAGGGTGCATCAAGTAATATTGTGTACAAGTAATCTGATTGAGCATAGATGAGGTCAAATTTTTGGGCCTTGCTGATGTCCTCCTCTTCTAATTGAGGAAAAGTGGATGCTACATTCTTGGCAATAACAGAGAAGAGTGATTTGAGAAACCAATCAAGACGTTGTTCTTTGGTGGTTTCTGCTTTACACAAACTACATCGTCTCCGCCATTCATGGATGTGGTCAGTTATATGGATAGCAGTGGTTTGTTTGAACTTAGAGATAAGTTCTAAGCCAATATCATGACGAACTGGTAGTTGGAGAAAGGAAAAAAAGGCTTTGGCCAATGATTCAAAGGTCACGTGGGACCTGGATTTTTCGTCCACATACCATTTGGCTTATGAGCCCATGAGAGTTATTTTAAATAACCTCAAGCGGATGGAATCATCCATGATGTTGTTTGAAGATCACCATAAGTGAAATGTCATAACATGGTTGGCGAGATCTTCCCTCAGTTTTCCTTCAAATTTTGGAATATGTGAAGGTAGTTTGGTAGGCATATTGGGCCATGTGGGGTCATGTAAAATGGGATCATTCGTGAGTTTGTTCAAATCAGGAATGTTGAGGGATGCCAAGTATGGCATAGGGAGATTTGGTGGAGGATTAGTTCCATCCATTGTGTGTGTAGGTAATGGACATGTCCCTTGAGGGGGATTTGGTGGGGTTGTACTTCCCCCTTGAGAAGAAGTTTGACCCCCACCTCCTTGTGAAGGATAACTAATGGATGGATGGCCTTGGGGTTTGACCCAAGCAAAGTGGAACCAAGTAACATTGATCCCAAAACAGTAGAACACATGGGGGTGTGAGATGGTTGAGTTGGTGAGTTAGCAAGAATAGGGACTCCCCCTAGAATAGGAGGGAAATTCTGCAAGCATCTAGAACGATGTGGATTCTGTGGTTCCCCTATGGTTTTCGACTAGCAAAGTGAATGTGTACAAATGGTGACAAGAGAAAAATAAATGAACAAAAGCTTTGTATATTTTTGACCTTCACAAAGTAGTATAACTCACAATTGCATGTAATCAAATGAACATCATACATAAATCAACTGTAAATAAACAAGCATGTGGATAGGTGAATTTTTTCTATGTGGGGGAACAATAAAAAAAATTGCTTTTGTCCTAAAATGTGTATTGTCCTTCCTCTGAATTAACACTGGGCCTTCCAATAGCACTCAATAGTGGGGTCTGAAGCCACCGGATGAGGAACTAGTGAAGGTTGAAGTAATCAGTTATAATGAGGGGTAGAGGGTGCATATCCCGAAAGTGCTGGCGATATTTCCCAATAGCCACACAAAATATGATCAAGGTGCGATTGCAGCCCACAATCACCACCTGGGTGGATATCCTAATTTTGGCCTCTAAGTACCTCGGTCAAAGTGTGGCACTTAGATTTTCGGCCTCAAAAATGGGTCACGGGTTGGATGCCCTCACAAGAGTTGGGTGACTCAAGGAGGGATACGCAGAACAACCGAACCTTGGCCTTCGACCCTTCACGGGTATCTCCATGCCTTATGGTGTAGGGACACTTGACTTGGAGGATTTGAAAGTTCCCTATTTCTCATTTTATATTGTTTGAAAATGTGAGAACCTGGTAACGGGGGGTTATTTGGATGCCTACCCCTGAGATCCTACCTAGACTAAAAAAAATATTTTGGCGCTCCCTGTGCAAGAAAATATAGTGCGTTCTTAGAAAAAATTTAGATGTGGTGGGCTAAGAGATTGGGTTCATGGACCAACCTCATTTGAATTAATTGGTGTGGATAATTTCGAAAGAAGTATTTGGATCTTTCAGAATTCCTTTGGAGAAAATCTACTACGACCTCCACTATTCTAATAGAAATTTGTGTGTGTAAGGAGTGGCTTTGTGTGCAAGAAAGTGACAAGTGTGCAAAGATTTTAATAATTTAAGTGTGAGATTCCAACATGTGGACTTCCTATGGTCCTTACAAATATTTTTACCTAGCATACTATGTGTCTTTGGTACAACCTTGCGGAATATTTAAATCCTTAAAGAACTAGCAATTTGGACATATGGGTCTTTACAAACCCTTTAAACTCCTTAAAATGTTGTCTATACTAAGAAATATTTAAAACTATCTTATAATTGTAGACATGTGGGCATGTATGGGCCCGTTACTTTGATCTTTAAACTTTCCTAGAGTGTGAGCTAAACTAAGAAAGCATTTTAGAAATTGCCTAAGATTGCAAACATGTGGGCATGTATGGGCCCTTACAAAGCTTTAGGATGGTTTCAAAAACTAAGAGGAACCCTAGGGGGGCTTTGTCCTCTCCTAAAGATTTTTCAAGGGAGATGAAATGTACTTTTATCCACCTTTATAATTCTTGAGATCATACTAGGGTGCGGGGGAAGAGCATACTTGAAGGTTAAAGTTAACTTCTAGTCTTAATTTAAGTGATTTTGTATGAAAGCAATAACTTCAACTTAAAATTTTAGAAGCCAAATGATCCATCCATGTGGAAAGAAAGAAAAAGAGGAGAATAGTTATTCTTTTTACCCCTAAGTGATTATGTTAGCTAACCTTTGTTATGGGAAAGGACTCTAAGTGGAGTGTAGTTGCCTTACAAAGTGCAGAAAAATAAAAATTTGAAGGCTAGGGGCCCTCAAACCATTCATAAAAACCCTTACAATTTGAAAAATTGGACTTATGCGTAGGTTACAGTTCTAACAGGCGCACAGAGGGTGTACAATGTAGAGTAATGAAGCTTTTTTCACACACAGTGCACAAAGTGCACGTCTATGGGCCTGAAAATCTGTGCACTTCTTGTCACGCGTTGGGGGAGAAATTTCCAGGTGAAATACTCCTTCCTCRGCTCTGAATTTGGACTTTGGCAAGTTGGGCAAGGCCGTTTTTGGTACCTACAAGGAAAAACAATCAAAATGAAGTGCTCTCAAGGCTCAAATAGGGGKTAATTTGATACTGATCCCCAGTATGGCCGCTAATCTGTTGTGTTGGTTGTGTCACTTGGGAGAGCAAAAACACAACACTTGCATGTTTAGATAAGCCTGCTAAACAAGACAGAAGTTTGTGAGTGGGTTAGATAAACCAAACACGCATGAAAACAAATAAATACAACTAAAAACAACTAAGAAATAAATGTTAGAAATCTTGAGAAAGTTAGAACTATGAAAATCAAACAATGACCAACATATTGCTACCAATGGATCAATAGATTAGTAGGAAAAACACCGTAGAGAAAGGTAGGGACTTATGAGTCCCCTCTTCCTCCTTGGGAGGGCTCTTAAGTTCCCTGATTGAGAGCTCTTCTCTCCTTACAATGAAAGAAATGGAAAATGGTGAAGAAAAACAATGCATATTCCCTCAAGAGGTGAGTGGAATGGCATATTGCATTGGTGCTTGAAGGCTTCATAGAGAAAAGAGGATTCTCAAGGAAGAATTCTTATAGCATAATAATACCTTGAAGATCTCGGTTTCTTAACACACCCATGGCTCTTATTTATAGCATCTATTCATGGAAAAATGTGTTAAGTTTTTAGATATTATTAGGTTTCTTTTCAATTTACTAGATAACCATAGCATAGATAGGATCACTGAGAGAAACACAATCACAAGATACACAACATTTATCTTGGGAAACCCTCATGGGGAAGAAAACCCAACAAAAACTTCCTTGATATAGATAGCCAATACAATGCCAAGACAATAAACCAAACACTAGAGAATATCCTCCACTGAAGAATGTGCCTATCTCTCTTCCTTCTTCTGTCAAGTGGAAACTGCAGCTTCCTTCAAACTTGCACACTAGATGAGTGAATTGAGTGAGTGATCAAATGAGGCACAGTATTCCTTTATTTATACAAACTAGCAAGAGCTAGAAAGGTATCTCTTCACTGGGCAGGGCCGACTTGTCTTCTTAGTGGTTAAAACCACTTTAAATGGCCTAGGGGCCAACTTCTCAATTTGCATAATATATTTAGGGTTTGACCAATCCGCAAAAGGGGATTTGGTCAATTACAATTCCCAACATGATCAATCCACAAAACTGGGTTGATCTAATAAATAATAAATCAATAATAAATAGAATACTCTTTGCAGTTACAATATTTCAACACTCCCCCTTAACAAAAAGGGTATTCTACAACATCATCAGGAGAGAGAGAGGGCAACAACATTAACAGCATCTGGAACACTGAATGGCATATCTATAAATCATCGGAAGATTTTCTCATCATCATTGTTAACAGCATGGATTTGTAGTAGCATCATCATCCTCATCAGCATGAGGCTAAAGTAACATCATCATCTTCTTTAGCATGAGGCTAAAGTAATATCATCAACTTCTTTAGTGTGAGGCTAAAGTAATATCATCTTCAGCATTAAAGTTAAAATAACATCATCATCATAAACTTCAGCAAGAAGTTGAAGTGGAATCATCATCATTTGCATCAACATGGATTAGTATAACACTAATACATCATCATCATCAATAACATCACAAGGCTGATACAACATCAACAACAACAATATCACAACACAAAGGCTCGAGCATCATCAACAACAACGACATCACAGCACGAAGGTTGGAGCATCATCATCAACAACAACATCAGAGCATGGAGGTTGGAGCATCATCAACATCAGCACTAGGCTGGAAATCTTCATCACGAAGCTGGCATCTCATCAACATCAGCATGAGGCTGGAAATCTTCAGCACGAGGCTGGCATCACAACAACATCAACGTAAAGTTGGAAATATTCATCATAAGGTTGGCATCACAACAACATCATCATGAAGCTATAAATATTCATCACGAGGCTGCAATGACAACAACATCAACATGAAGCTGGAAATCTTGAGCACAAGGCTGGCATCAACAACATCAACACGAAGCTGGAAATATTCAGCACAAGACTGGCATCAACAACATCAGCATGAAGCTGGATATCTTCATCACAAGGTTGGCATCAACAACATCTTGTGGTACTCTGACAGCTCCAAAGGATCTGCCCAGGAATTAAAAAAAATCCCTAGGATATGAAATCCTAATGGAGCTACCATGTGGTACTCTGAAAGACCCANACGAAGCTGGAAATATTCAGCACAAGACTGGCATCAACAACATCAGCATGAAGTTGGATATCTTCATCACAAGGTTGGCATCAACAACATCTTGTGGTACTCTGACAACTCCAAAGGATCTGCCCAGGAATTAAAAAAAATCCCTAGGATATGAAATCCTAATGGAGCTACCATGTGGTACTCTGAAAGACCCAAAGGATCTACCCAGGATTCATAAGATTCCCTAGGATATAAAATCCTAACGGAGCTACCACTACTGATCAGGATACCATAATATCATCTGCACCACTCCCCCTTTCGAGGGAGGTCCTTTCAGACTATACCAATATTGTCTCGAAAGTGCTCAAACTTTACACAAGACAGGGGCTTGGTCAACACATCTACAACATGTTCATTTGTGCCCACACATTGGAGCTTTAAAGCTCCCTTCTACATCATATCATGAATGAATTGATATTGAATCTCTATGTGTTTCGACTCATCATGGAACACATCATCTTTATATAAATCTGGTTATCACATAAGATTGTTGGCACAGGGGCAGACCCAGGTTTCAACACTCAAGAGCACACCAACAAAAGCCCTAACTATCATCCCTTTCGATAACACCTACGAAGTAGATGAAGTCTCACCTGAGGTAGAGGCAGGGGTGGTTGCAAGACTCAGGTGTCGGCAACCTTAGCTGGGACACAGATCTGTTATTATATCGCTTACAGATCACTTAGCATTGGTCATTCATCAATATTCAATCCTTATTCTACTTCGCGGATAGCACAGAGCATCGCAACATTCACTTAGATCTAATATAATTAATCACTTAGCAATAGTAAAATAGATTAGATCAGGTAGATCAGCACTAAGCACATTCATACATGTTAGATCTAACATTCATACACATCTAATAAGCACAAAGCATAATTAGATATATCTAAATATATCAAAGCACCTAGCAAAAGAAGGGATAAACACATCAAGTCGAAGCACAAAGAAAAACACAGTATTTATGTGGTTCATCCCCACCCTGGGGCTACGTCCACCAACTCTTCTTCTTTATTATCTTCTTCAATCGGTTACAGCACAGAGCCACCCAAAAACCCTACTCCACATAGGATAGCAGATCTACGTAGCTCACTAGATCCTCCTTCCCTGAGTATATCTAAGCACACAATCCTTACAAGATTCTTACAAAGACCTGCACTTAGCTCTACAAGTCTTACACATGCACAAAGCTTCTACAATCACATAGATCTTCTTTGATCACATAGATCAAACTACTAGCACTAAGCCATCGGCCATCCTTACATCATCTAGATATCTATTTATACATACAAAATATGCCTAAGCATGGGTAAAACCCATGGGCCAACATCCCATTCCCATTACATTATCCCAAAAACCCAAAAAGGACCAAAAATGGGCTGAGATTCTGCAATCTCCACTTCGCTTTGCGCTTTGTCTTCGACAGGCTATCGAAGTCCCAAAAATGGTCAAACATGACCAAGTATTCCCCAAAACTTGTTCAAGGGCCAACAAGCCCCCAACACTCACATGCGACTCGTCTCGAGTCACTCTGGTCTGATCAATTCTGCTTTGAATGCCTCGAGCTTGGCTCGAGCTGCTTCGACCTGCTATTGTGCTACAACCTCTTGCTTGGTGAACTCCTGGATCACTGTGTCCTCTGAAGTGCGGGATCTTCATGACATTGACCAGTGTGGACTATGCGAGATTCATGGTCCACTATTGAGGGACGATATTTGAGTTATTTCCCTTCATCTTTGTCAGGTATTTATATGGAGCAACCATGCCATAGACCTTCTTGTCACCAAGGTTATAGTCGCTAAACTTCAGGGTTGCAATCTTATCCTAGTCTGCGTGAACTGCGTGTATCCCCTTCGAAAGGTACACAGTGACCAAGGTGTGTTCGAAGTCTCAGGGTACACTGTCTCTCTTGACTGTGCCGCTCAAAGGTGGTATATATGTGGGTAATATACTTGGGATCAACCTAGCGTTCACGAGATCGTCTCTATGCTTAGTTCACTTTTCATCGACTAGCCGGTATGGTCTGGATCGAGCAGTTGACGGGGAGGCTTGCACTCCTCTCGTCGATGATGCTTGTACTCATGTAGAAAATCCTCTCTTCGACATGGTTCTTTCAGTCATTAAGTCGATCAGAACTTCTATCGCAACTGCTTCTTCGACAGTGAGCTCTTCAGACATTCGCGCTCAGGATGGATATCTTGACTTCACAAAGTAGCATAGGCACAGCAATAGGATAGAAGGTAAGTTTGTAATGATCGTCGAGCAATCTTAATCAAGGCTGGGAGCTCAAATTCTCAATTGGAAAAAGTGTTCTTTGTGCATGGCGCGACGGGATAAATAGGAACTCAGCAATGAATTGCTTGCAACGGGTATGAGCCTCCATNGAGCTCTTCAGACATTCGCGCTCAGGATGGATATCTTGACTTCACAAAGTAGCATAGGCACAGCAATAGGATAGAAGGTAAGTTTGTAATGATCGTTGAGCAATCTTAATCAAGGCTGGGAGCTCAAATTCTCAATTGGAAAAAGTGTTCTTTGTGCATGGCGCGACGGGATAAATAGGAACTCAGCAATGAATTGCTTGCAACGGGTATGAGCCTCCATTAACTCTTGCTCTGTTCGTTATGGCATAGTCTAATGGTCTGGTGGTGAGCCATAAATTTCTTTCAAGCCATTCGGATCATCATTCGAACGGATATAATGTTCCCCAACGGCTATATTGCTTTGCCATGGCGAAGTGCCATATGTCATTGTTCTGATATCTCAATGAAGCTCAAATTCTGTAAATTTTCCTTCTACGAGGATCTCTCTGGAACCTTCTGTAATTTTTCAATCTTGGCTCTCTTCTTACTTAACTTCCTAGCCTTCTTTCCAATGAGATTCGTCTCCATATTCCTCTTTCCATTTTGATTCTCATCTTCTTTCGACATAGTCACTGCGCATTGTTGAGGTTCTTTTCTAGGATTCAAGGGTAACCTTTCTTCTTCGTCTGGGATAGGTACTTCAATCTTCAGTGGTTCTTCTAGTGTTCTTACAACTTCGACATCCAAGTTCCTGGGGTCAAATAGCTTAGATATGTTCTTTTGTTCTTCCATCAAGTGTGTGATCCTCCTAGTCATGAAATCCATTAGCTCTTGCTTTTTCTGTTCTAGGGATTCCTTTTCTTCTCTTCCTCGAGTCTGGTCCTTCTCAATCCAGGCCTTGCCTAACAAAGCTGGAAACGAGGCATTTTTCTCAATAAACTTAATAACTTCAAATTCTTCCTCTGTTGAAGTTCCATTGATACTCATAGATATCTGAGCAATCCTCCCACATAGGGATATCAATTTTCCTCTAAATAATCATATTCCTTCTAGTGAAGAAATCATAGCAGGCCTTCCTAGGGTTTCCCAAGTGCTTTCTGTCATAATATTCACCTGTGTTTCCTCATCCAGAACACAGTCAATGTCGAAGTATCCTATTCTTACTTCGATTTTCTCCTTTTCTTTGAAGATATCTTATAAACTGACATCTTTATGTTCATTCAGGGTTTCCTTCATCTGTATTAATACTTTCTCTGATTCTTTCTGGGTTTCTACTATTTCTGGATTTGCCTTAGGGTTTTCTTGGTTCATTCTTTCAATCTTAGCAATCATTCTAGGGAAATCCAACACTTCATGATCCATAGCTTTACAACAAACACAGCTAGGTTTCATGCCAAGGAAATCCTTAGCAAGATGTATCGGTCTTCTGCAACCGTAACAAAGAGTTAACCCTCTTTTCCTTTTAAATGATCCCCAACCTTTCCTATACTGCGTATTAGGATCAGATTAGCTAACCTACAAAAATTTCTTTCTAGGATCCTGCATCCATTTTTTAGTCCAAACATTCTTTCTATGCATAGGTATAACATATCTTTCATTATTCTTATCAGATATATTCATATAAATATTTCTTTCATCTATCAGTGCCCTAGTTTTCAAGCTAGGATGGAATCCAAACATACCTAGATTCATACTTTGAAATGAAAATTTTCCCTTCATCTTACTTCTACAGAGCACAAATATTTCAGATCTAAAACTTTTCACTATCCTTACTTTTATCAGAGCACAAAGCTTACACATCTTACTTCTTTAAACAAAAAATTTCACTTTTATTTTTCTTAGAGCACAAAGCTTTCAGATCTTACCTCTTTTCTTCAGATTGGACTTCTTTTCTTCAGCACAAGGCTTCACGGGTCAAGTAGAGTACTACGCACTAGGGAAATAGATCTATGCACAGAGCTTCTTTGCACAAAAACTTTTTCTTCCTTAGTTTCCAGCAATCACAGTTTCAGGTCCCGGCAATGGAACCATTTGTTGGCACAAGGGCAAGCCCAGGGTTCAACGCTCAAGAGTGCACCAACAAAGACCTAACTACATACCCTTTAGGCAACACCTGGGAAGTAGATGAAGTCTCATCCGAGGTAGAGGTAGGGGTGGTTGCAAGACTCAGGTGTCGACAACCTTAGCTGGGACACAGATCTGTGATTATATCTCTTACAAAGCACTTAGCATCGGTCATTCATCAATATTCAATCCTTAATCTACTTTGCAAATAGCACAGGGCATCGCATCATTCACTTAGGTCTAATATAATTAAGAACTTAGCAATAGTAAAACAGATCAGATCAGGTAGATCAGCACTAAGCACATTCATACATGCCAGATCTAACATTCATACACATCTAATAAGAACAAAGCATAAGTAGATCTATCTAAATATATCAAAGCACCTAGCAAAAGAAGGGATAAAGACATCAAGTCAAAGCACAAAAAATAACACACAGTATTTACGTGGTTCACCCCCACTCTGGGGCTACGTCCACCAACTCTTCTTCTTTATTAGCTTCTTCAATCAGTTACAACACAGAGCCACCCAAAAACCCTACTTTGCATAGGACAGGAGATCCGCGCAGCTCACTAGATCCTCCTTCCCTGAATATATCTAAGCACAAAATACTTACAAGCTTCTTACAATGGCCTGCACTTAGCTCTGCAAGTCTTACACAAGCACAAAGCTTCTACAATCACATAGATCTTCTTTGATCACACAGATCGAACTACTAGCACTAAGCCATTGACCATCCTTACATCGTCTAGATATGTATTTATACATACAAAATAGGCCTAAGCATGGGTAAAACCCATGGGCCGACATCCCATTCCCATTACATTATCCCAAAAACCCAAAAAGGACCCAAAATATGCCGAGATTCCGCAATCTCCGCTTTGCTTTGCGCTCCATTTTCAAAAAGCTATCGAAGTCCCAAAAAAAGTCAAACATGACCAAGTATTCCCCAAAACTTGGTCAAGAGCCAACAAAGATCACGGTGGATTCCATCTCCAGATCAAATAGATCTGTCAACAACATCTGAAGCCATATGGCTTCACAACAGGCGGAACATGCAACAATGTATTATGCTTCTGTCGTGCTGGGAGAAAGGTTGGATTGCTTCCTACTCTGCCATGAGATCATGGCTAACCCCATACTGAAACAACATCTTGAAGTTCTCTTTCTGTCAGAGACACTTCTAGCTCAATCTGAATCAGTATATCTATACAATCTGAAGTCATGATCTCTAGTATAAGAGAGACAAAAATCCAATGTACCCTTAAGGTATCTCATTGTTAGAAAAACAGGACTACGGAGCAATAAAATAAAACAAATGCAGAAACAAAACACAGAAGATACACAATGCAATAGAGACACAGATTTACGTGGTTCACCCAGTGTGGGCTACGTCCACCAGAGAAATTGCCAGGTCCTTCCTTTATTATTATCCAGCAAATGAAGGGATACAACCTACAGCAAAACCCGTTGTAACTTCCTCTT
>JASDQU010241684.1:10338-32625 GCA_032191745.1 Picea mariana | reverse complement strand
ACTCATGTGTCCCAACCTATGATGCCAAAGTGTTGTATCCACTCTTATAGAAGCTAAATATATAGAAGAGTCAGTATTACCAGTACATAAATACACTGTACCTACCTTCTCTCCTTTTGTTATCACCAATGATCCTTTGATGACCTTCCACGTCTTATCTGTAAATATGGATATACAACGTTCACTTGCCAACTACCCTGTTGAAATTAGATTTTTATTTAAATCTGGAACATGTCTTACCTCTTTCAACAACCATTAGTTTCCATTGCATTGCTTTATTTTTACCTTTCTCATTCCGACAATTTTGCATGGTGCATCATCACCCAAATGAACCTGTCCAAAATCACCTTGAACATAATCTAGAAAATGTTTCCTATGGGGTGTGGCATGAAATGAAGCCCCTGAATCTACTACCCAAGACTCGGAAATATTATCTACAAAAAGAATCAAAGCATCTTGTAACACATCGCATGTTACATTTGCTTCATGATTTCTCTCATGTTGTCCATCTCTTTGTTTCTTTGGAGCTCTGCAGTGTTTCTTCAGATGTCCTTTCTTCCCACAATTCCAGCACTATATCTTCCCAAGTCTGGATTTGGATCTACTCTTCCTAGAATTACCACAGTTCCCTGATCCCTTTCCGCTATTTTTGTTGGGAAAATCTCCCTACGGACTAGCAAATAGAGTTCAGACTTTGCATGTAGATATGACCGAAGAGAAACTACTTTCTACCTTCATCCCTAGATTTAAATCCCATTTTCTTAGTAAATGCATGGAAAGATCAACCTACCTCGTATCCGGCGTTTGATTTCGATCCTCCGTTGTGCTTGATTACTTGTTCGCAATGCTCCTTCCAAAGCTGACCTACATCCAAGACAAGCAATAACTATGCATGCATACTACTTATATACTAACGGGGTAGAAATCCAAAACATGTACTAATCAAACCATTAAAAGTTTATGAATTGGGAAGGGAAAAGAATTTTCTTTATTACTTTGAATGAGTCAACTTACAAAAGTTGAGACCGGCCACCACTCCTTGAACCTGATCCTGGGCTCCTCTTCTTCTGTCCTCCAACTGCTTTGCTTTGAATCTCCTTTGGCATAAGGAAAGGCTAAAGGGTTGGGACAATGGGAATACGTAAATGGGCAGAGTTTTTTTGCTATATTTTTTCCTCTTCCAAATGGGACCCTTACCCCTTCTTTTATAGGCTAGAAGGAGCTAGGTATTTGGATGAACCCTCGGCCAAGCATGGCCGAGAGTTTCAGTTAACTCACCCATAGCTTTTTGTTCCGTCGGCAACTTTCCTTTTTTTGTGCTTTTGTCTATCCACACGGGTTGTTTTGAGTCAGCCAGCGTATACACGCGTGCAATAATGGATTAGGGCACGTGGGCCTTTATAAAGGAGGATTTTCAAAGAGTTGTTCAGTAGTGCTTTGGAAAAGAAGGGATATGAGTTGGCCTGATGCCAAGTAAGCATGTGTGGTGCATTTTAGGGTTATAACAGATGCCCCCTAATGTGTGAGGTCAGAAGAGCATCTGATGGCCGAAATACATTACCAATCTTTACTGATGTGTCGAACGATGGATCCCAATGATCAGGAACCGAGAGGTTCCGTCTGCAAAATAACAAATGTCTCACCGAGGTGGGCATGCCCATGCTCGGGATAAAATAGAATCATGGCTACCAATCAAATACACTGTAGATCCATGTCAAATAACTATAAAGAGTAGCCGCGAACAATACACAGCGGAGCTACATCTCGAAATCAGAAAGATATACATATAGAGTATCCATCTTTTAGAAGTTGATTCGGCCTGATGGTTGGAGATGAGATCTTCAGAGCTCAAGCAACAACTTCAAAATATTCAAAACTCAGGTAGTAGTGCAATATGAGTGTACGACTGCACTACCCAGAGGTCTTCGACGGCTCGTCGGTCATGGACTTGATAATCTTGATGATCAGACTGAAGGCTTTAGTGATTTCGAACAAGGACTTGATTGGATGTTTAGGATGGTCGGGCATGAGGACAAGAGACATATTGCAGAGGGGCCGACTCAGGCTTGGTGACAAACCTCCCTTGGATAATAGCACGAAAAATGACGAGACTCAGGCAGCATGTATGTTTGGAAGGATAACCAAACGGTGGAGGACACAACTCTATATAGCGAGAAAAATATTTCTAAGGTCGTACTACATCTTATAGTCTGATGAACAAACAGACAGATGTGCTTTATCCAAGGGCGACTCATTATGCTGCCAATAAAGAAAATACTTTTCCCTTCCTCTTTTTGGGGTATATTTGATTTTTTTTTGTTCTTTTCAATAATTGTGGAAAACGAATAAAGGAATATTACGTTACAAAGGAGTGGAACGAGTGTTGCAAACATACAAGCTTGAGGCACAAGGACAAGACTGATGTTCTAGTAGAATGACACTCGGGAAAAATTCATCCGAAGGCCAAAGGTGTTAAGACACAGAAGAAAACTGTTATGAGGCTGATATAGACGGTATGCAAAAGCGGTTAACAAAACACACAATGGTAACGTCCTTCGATGTAAGTTTAACGAGCCCAGAGAAGGTAAGCTCAGTGGTTTTTCATATTTAGAGACTCTAAAAAAACATAAAAGGAGACTCCATTGGGGTACCTTTTTCGAACATAGTTTAGTCGGTTCGAAAAAGGGTAAACTAGCACCGATTAGACGTCGATTCAAAACCATTTTAACAAGCGTGACAAGGACAAGATCACTCGGCTATTTTTTCATTTTTAAGGAGTCTGAAAAAAACTTAACTATGGACTCCATCAGGAATGTTATTCTGGACCAATTTAACAAGTGTGAAAGAATAAGGTCACTCGGCAATCTTTTCAATTTTAGAGATTCTGAAAAGAGCTTAACTATGGACTCCGTGGGGGTTCCTCCTTCATAAGTTTAGTCCCTCAGGCCCGAAAAAGGGATAAAATTATACCTGAGAGTACTCTTCTATAGAGTTGAAGTTCCATAGAGTATACTTTTGTTCGTATAGTTGACCATCCAGACCAAAAAAGGGGTAAACTACCGCCAGACAGACGTGACTTCAAATTTCAGTTTAACAAATGTGAAAGGCCACAAGATCGCTTGGCAATCTTTTCATGTTTAGAGGGTCTGAAAAGGGTCTAAAAGAAGACCCGTTTAAGGAATGTTCTTCTGGACCAATTGAACGAGTGTGAAGAAACAAGGTCACTCGGCAATCTTTTCATCGTTAAGGAGTCTGAAAAGGGCTTAAAGAAGACTCCATAATGGTTACTTTTCTCAGTTAATCCGGATGAGATCGAAAAGCATAAATGCAGTCTCGTCAGATGTTGCTTTCGGATCTCAAAGCGATCTTGAAAAACAACAAAGTTAGCTCATGATAGACTCTTTGTGGGTCGATGCCTGGCATCTCCTCGGGAGAGTTGCATGCTTCGATGAAAACATTGTCTACGACGCCAGGGGTTCTGGAGATATTGATAGGTATTGTTTCAGCAATGGTTGCCATATTACCCTCAGCATATATCTTGTGTGTAGCTAAGGGATTAGTATGACAAGACCTATCTCCAGTCATAATCACAGTGAATTCTCCTACTTCGATTCGGCTTAACTCTAGGAGGAAATATGATCTGCGAGGAAGATCTTCCCAAAGTTTGTCTAGACTAGTCATTGCTTCAATTACTGCCTCATCAGAAGGCAAGACTAAGTCTAACGAATCAATGTTAGTGAGAGAACCCTGAGCCCAAATAGGCTCTAGAAGTGGATCTAACTCTTGTGCAGGAGTCAGATCAGTGTTAGCTTAAGCTTGTTGGACTAAAGAGTACACTACTTCAGTGGAAGACAAGGGCATGGACATGCCTGGGTGCCATGTCTCATCCATCGTCACCGATGGGGAAGGAAGTATCCATGGATCCTCAAAGTAAGTCGTGCGGAACGAAGAAACTTGAAAAATCTCAACCTTATGGTGATTAGATATAAATTTGATATCGCCTTGAGGAGGTGGGTAATTGAAGGTACCCATCAAGGATGGGAACAAACCAACTCCTACGTTGACAGCACCTGGTTGAGGATTACCAATCATCGAGATCATGGATGCCCCCAAAGCTGGGTCAAGTCTAGAGAAAGACAATTGATCGATGGTCACTATCCGGCCCTTGTGTGGAAACAACAAGACCCGAAAAAATGTAGCAACCATAGCTTGCATAGAATAAGTCCAACTCCGTCCTAACAAGAGGTTATAGTCAAGGGGAGCATCGACTACCTCTACTTCGACACACACGGTCTTCCTTCCTAACTGCACGGGAAAAGAAGGAATGATGCCATGTGGTCGGAACAAACGACCGTCGAAAGCAGTGAGGAGAGTAGGTGATGGAGACAAAATAGGCTGGCCAATGGCCTTCCAACACGCCAA
The DNA here is from genome assembly GCA_032191745.1 of Picea mariana. Classification (NCBI taxonomy): domain Eukaryota; kingdom Viridiplantae; phylum Streptophyta; class Pinopsida; order Pinales; family Pinaceae; genus Picea; species Picea mariana. Next base: position 28,203 of record JASDQU010241684.1, on the reverse strand, counting down.
TGACATAACGTATGTTGAGGCACCCTCGTTGACCACCGTGCGGAAGATATTCTGTGTAAAAGTTTTCATGGGATAAGCCACTACTATCTGAAACGCTACGTGGTAAGGTAGATGAGGTTTTAAGTCAGTTGTATCTAACATGATGGTACCCGGATTACAAGTCTCAGTAGAGCCCAAAACGATTAACAAGGCTTTCCTCTGAGCAGGGCAGCTTTGGAGGACCTCCAAAGCAAACATCGCACAAGGGGTTTGTGATAAATCTTCCACCACAGAGTAGTTTTGGGCGGCCCTTGCGTTTGGGTTATAAGAATATTTTTTAAATGCACCCTTTGGAATGCGTGTCATTGTTTCTCCCAACATCTTATCAATCTGTAGAGGAAGAGATGGGAGATCAGCTTCTTTACCCTTCTCAGAAGCACTTGGTTTACTATAGTCATGCGCTCTAGTTGATATGAAAGCATCACCCCTAACCATATATACGTTCGTGGATGAGGGTTTGTTCGGAGGCGAGCATGTTTCTTAGCTGCCCCCTTCCGTGCTTGCAGAGGCTTGAGTTAGATTTTGCCCATGTTGAAATGGATTAAACACTGCCTGTTGTTGCTTCATAACAAACTTTTGGGCCTCTGCAAGCCGAGGACATAGATGGGTCAGGTGGTCTTCCGCACACAAGTTGCAAGGACACCTCGCCTTCTGTTTTTCAATGTTGTCCCCGCCAGCATTATCGTTGGGTTTTTTATCCCCCTTACCCTTCTTTCGTTGTTTTTTCTTCCCTTTAGGGTGTTGGGTGGCCTTTGGGTTAGTCGACTGCACTGTGTGTACTTCCGAAGTTTTGGTAGAGGGAGTAGCCAAAGCAGTAGTTTGGTTGGCCGCTGTGTGTTGGATTGATAACTGCTGCAACTGCTTTGTCAATTGCTCAGCAGGCTTTGTTTGTGCTGAACCGACAATACCATCGGCATATGGTCCAGCTCTGTGTCTAGTTTTATCCAATATTGAACGTGGCGCATCTGGCAAGATGTTGTATAATAAACCAGACTGAGAATAGATGAGCTCAAACTGTTGAGCCCTCATGATGGCGTTCTCTTCGGAGAAAACTCCTAACGTCGCAACGTCTTTGGATAATTGTGGGACCAAAGACTTAAGGAACCACTCAAGCAGGAATGTTGGTGGGACTGGTACCTTGATTAAACTCTTCCGGCGTCTCCATTCTCAGATGTGATCAGAGATATGGTCCTCTGTTGTCTGTTTGAAATTGGTGAGCAGCTCTGTGCCAACATCGTATCTCACAGGTAACTGGAAATGGTTCAGGAAGGCCATTGCCAGTTCACCAAAAGAAGAGTATCTTGAGCGATCGAGCTCAATGTACCATTTCGCGACACTCCCAATTAGAGTACGTTGAAACAATCGCAATTGTACGGAGTCATCTTTCAATGAGTTAGATGAGCACCAAAGATGGAAGGTAGTCACATGATCTCCTGGATCTTCATTAGGCTTGGCTTCAAACTTTGGAATGTATGAAGGCAACTTCGTCTGCATAGGAGGCCAACGTGGATCATGACAAATAGGGTCATTCAACAACCTTGTCAAATCTGGCAAGTGTAAATTCGCCAGGAACGGTAGTTTGGGTTGTTGTTGATAACCTGGGAAAAAGGGACCTGGAGTTTGACTRGCACCAGGTTGCCAGGAAAAGTTTGGTTGCTAGCCCGAATTCTGATAGAAACCATGGCCCTGGCCAGCATAAGGATTTTTCATATGTGGAGACATCATCGGCTGATTTCTCAAATAGGACATAGGYTGTTGGGCATATATTATATTCAAAGGACTTTGGGAAGGATTACCCCATGTCGGTCCCGTGGGGATAAACATAGTAATTTGTCCGAGGTTCCATTGATTGTGGAAAGAATTACCCCATATCGGCATTCCGGACGAGGGAACGGATCCTTGCCCTGAATTCGAAGGTCCTGTTAGGTTTGCCTCCTGTGCAGGAACAGTACCCGGCATAGGAGTAGATTGTCCAAAAATGGGGTTACCCCCAATCGGGAAAGCGGCTGACGAGAAGGTGTTGTTACCAAACGTTCCTTTCAAATAAAATGGTGTCGAACCTACCGACATATTATGCGAAGGTGGTCCTTGACTCCCCGCTCCAAATAAACTATTGTGTGTAGGTTGCCCGGCGGATTGTTGATGTGAGCCACCGAGTCAAGGGGACGAAGGAGGAATATGACCTCCTCTGTAAGGAAAAGTGTTAAAAGGAGTAGGAGTGCCCCCCGTGTGCCCTTGCAGAGGAGCATTAGAGATCCCCGCCCCCAGAGTCTGTAAAGTGGAGTAGGAAAGTACAGGACTTGTACCCAAACTAGGCATCCCATATGAGAACGGAGGGCCTATCGCACTAGGTGTGAAAGGGGTTGTGGCCGCTACCAGAGACAGGTTCGGACCACTGTGAGAAGTAGTTGTGGTCGAGACCATGGTGGCTCGGACTGACGACGGTGGGTTAGGAGATGAAATCTCTCCTGTGGTGACAACCGTGGTGGGAATTGAAGAATTCCCAGAAGGAGTAACAGCATTTTTTTCCATTGTTGTGTGCGACACTGTCTGGCGCTCGTAAAATTGAATTGGTACAATGAAAGGTGCTAAGAAATCAGTGGTTGGGGTTTCAACTGGGCCAAGAGAGGTTGCTTCAAGGTCCAAAATGGTCGATTCCTCCGGGGGTTGTTCGAGCACAATGGTTTGTAACTCGGTCGCTTCAAAAGACCCTTGTTGGTCTAGCTTTCACCTTAATGGTGGCGGGGGTGGCTCCAGTGTAATCGGCGGCAGGCCAAGAAACCTTCGTGACGGGCGGAGCTTGGGATCCTCCACTGTATGAGAAGATCTAAGACACTCTAAGGTAGTCTAAACGTTCAAAAGTAACACATACTAAAAAAAGTCCCTAGAAGATAAGACAGGCAAACACTAAATTAATTGGAAGAACAGTTACAACAACCAACACTAGAGCAACTTACCGGTGCAAGTGCAACTCGAACACGGAATCACCCTCCAGGTATACTCTGCAAAGCGTGGCCCGATGTCTGTCCTAGGTACCACAGTATACCCCCGTAGTTACTTGTGTATGTCCCTAAAAAAGATTGGCAACTAGGTTTCCAGCGCGCGAACAGTCACCAAGCGGGTACAGTCGAAAGTCGAGTAGACCACAATGAGCAGGGTATCGAGCTCGAAACCTGTCAAGGGTATTGAGAGAAAATGGTCCGGAAGACAACTGAGGACCTCGAACGGATTCGAGACCCACGAAGCCTCGTGGAAAATGAAAACGACGAAATCCCAAAACAAGCCCTCTATATGTGTTCTCCACTACGATTGGTCCAGCTTTGGAGGGGTTATCTCCGCTACCTTTCCGCACGCGACCTCATGTTTATCCCCTGTGTTAGAGGGGGGTCCCTGATAACTTTCACGACACTGGACTTAGACACTCCCTATCTCATACTCCAATGTTGGATTTAAAATGACCTTGGAGAGTTTCCTCTCCAACCTAATCCAAGGCCCTAGTCCTGAACTAGTTTGTGAACCCTATAAACATAAAAGTCTAGTAGATTTTAAATTTAGCGTTGCTTTTATGGCATTGTCTTACGTCAAGGGGTATGAAGGTGAAACTGATGATGTGTAAAAAGACGAAAGAAAAAAATGAATAAAAAAGCTAGAAACAAAACTTTTACTGAATGCAAAATTTCAACAAATTTTCAAAAGAAATATTTTTTTAATTTTTCTAAGATTTTGGACAGAAAACTCGAAAGAAATTTCACTTGACTACAAGCTACTTATGCTCTAAGTAAACTGCAAAAACTTATGAAATAAAAGACTTTTCCCTGGCTAATGATGCAGAAACACACTCTTCAACCAAATAAGAAAATGAAAAGAGATTTTTTTTTTTATTCAACTGCTAGTAAAGCAAGAAAGGAAAAATACCAACAAGCAAAAAACCAAGAAAAACAATTCTAGCCTAAATCGCAGATCGCAAAGAATCAGGTCAAAAATCACACACTAGCAATTCTCTTTTTTTTTTTTTTTAACAACAATGACTCTCACACTTGCCTAAAAACCTTTAAAATTCTTTTATTTTTATGAGAAAAAGTAAGCTAAGAGTAAAATTAACCTGAAGCTACTGACTGTTCAAACAGAGATTCAAACACCTGAGAGGAATAATTCTTATCAAGGGAAAGGATGACTGCCTTACCCTTAACAAAAAGTATCATGCAAAAGCACGCGACTGTTACTCAAACAGCACGTGTGCGAACGCGTGTTGAATAGCGACAGAGGGTGTGTACACGCGAGCTGACCTTGTACAGGCCGCGTGTATATCTAAACTCTGAGAAAAAATGAAAACAGACGGACCAAACTAGGAAGAGACCACTGATATTGATAACCAGGATCTTTTGAAGGCTTGGACACTCTTTTTGACAGAAAAACAAATTATGTGAGGAAAAAAAATGATAAGGCAAAAACAATCTGAGATAGGACTGCTAGCAAAACAAGACTTAGACAGAATTCCAGAAAACGCCCTGAGAATGTGTGATTCTGACAAGGAAGAGGATGACTACATCTGAAGTTCTCTGAACTCTACACGCTACTGCTACCTCTACAGCTAGCGTTCACACGCAGGCTATAAGAGAGTAGGGCGCGGGCACACACGTGCAGACCTTATGCAGACCGCGAGTACCTCTGTGGGTCTGGAAAAACACGGTCAAGCAAAAGACAGGGAAATCTGGTATGGAAAACCAGACTCCCTGCTAGCTCAGACCTTACAAAAACTAAAAAGAAAAGACATGCAAGAAAAACTAGTCTTTAAAACTACCCAAAAACTAAATAAAATTCCAAGAACCCTGGATAGTCTCCCCAGTATGATCGCCAATTCTGTTGTTGGGAAAATCTCCCTATGGACTAGCAAATAGAGTTCAGACTTTGCATGCAGATATGACCGAAGAGAAACTACTTTCTACCTTCAGCCCTAGATTTAAATCCCCTTTTCTTAGTAAATGCATGGAAAGATCAACCTACCTCGTATCCGGTGTTTGATGTCGATCCTTCGTTGTGCTTAATTACTTGTTCGTAATACTCCTTCCAAAGATGACCTGCATTCAAGACAAGCAACAACTATGCATGCATACTACTTATATACTAACAGGTTAGAAATCCAAAACATGTACTAATCAAACCATAAAAAGTTTATGAATTGGGACGGGAAAAGCATTTTCGTTATTACTTTGAATGAGTCAACCTACAAAAGTTGAGACATGCCACCGCTCCTTGAACCTGATCATGGGCTCCTCTTCTTCTATCCTCCAACTACTTTGCTATGAATCTCTTTTGGCATAAGGAAAGGCTAAAGGGTTGGGACAATGGGAATACATAAATGGGCAGAGTTTCTTTGCTATATTTTTTCCTCTTCCAAATGGGACCCCTACCCCTTCATTTATAGGCTAGAAGGAGCTAGGTATTTGGACGAACCCTCGTCCATGCATGGCCGGGAGTTTTAGTTAACTCACCCATAGCTTTTTGTTACGTCGGCAACTTTCCTTTTTTTGTGCTTTTGTCTATCCACGTGGGTTGTTTTTAGTCAGCCAACGTGTACACGCGTGCAGTAATGGATTAGGGTGCATGGGCCTTTATAAAGGAGGATTTTCAAAGAGTTTTTCAGCAGTGCTTTGGCAAAGAAGGGATATGAGTTGGCCTGATGCCAGGTAAGCATGTGTGGTGCATTTTAGGGTTATAACATCTATCCTTTTGTCTTCCCCTGTTCTCCATGTTCAACACATTACCTGATGTCTCACCTGTGCTTTTCCGTCGCATTTCCTCACTAAGGATAACACCAACAACATCATCAAATTTTAAAGTATTTGAACCAGAGACAAATTTACTTACAGCCATGACCAAGCCATTCCAGCTTTCTAACAATGAGCACAAGATTAGAAGAGCCCTAACCTCATCATCAAAGTCTACTTTTATGCAACTTAGTTGATTAGTAACCATATTAAATTCATTTAAATGATCTGAAACAGACCCACCTTCTGACATCTTCATATTAAATTATCTCTTCATTAGAAATACCTTATTGGATGTTGAGGGTTTTTCATGCAGTTTAGCCAACGCATCCATCAGATCATTCGTTGTCTTTTCTTTCGAAATATTGAAAGCCACCGCCGCTGCCAAGCTCAGCCGTATTGTTCCTAGAGCCTTTCTATCAAGAATCTCCCATTCTTCGTCCTTCATGGCCGTCGGCTTCTTTGCTACTCCACCTAATGGTAGGAATAGATCCTTCTTATATAAATAATCTTCCATCTGCATCTTCCATAACTGGTAGTTTTGGTCGTTAAATTTCTCGACCCTAAACTTTCCATCTTTTGACATTGCTCCCACTCGAACCAGGAACCCTCTTTTCCTGTGAGTTACCTTTCGCTCTGATACCAGTTGTTAGAAAAATAGGACCGTGGAGAAATAAAATAAAACAAATGCGGAAACAAAACATAGAAGATAAACAATACAATAGAGACACAGATTTACGTGGTTCACCCAGTGTGGGCTATGTCCACCAGAGAAATTGCCAGGTCCTTCCCTTATTATTATCTAGCAAATGAAGGGATACAACCTACAGCAAAACCCGTTGTAACTTCCTCTTCTTTCTCTCACAATCTCCTCTCTCAGAATACAATACTCGCAATCATGCATAGCCGCAATACATTTCCCTCATAATAGAGGGTTTCCTTCTAGGGAAAAAAACCCTAACATAATTTCTACCGTTAGATCTGCGACCTTATAATGAACGGTCCAGATTTACAATGAAATTACAATATACTTTTACAAGGCAATTTTTCCTTCGGGGGATTCGTCCTCGAACCCCCCAGACCCCATAGAGGGGGTACCCCCCCTCTGCACTCCCCCGCGTGGAAGAGTGTACATACTTCTGGGGTGTAAAGTCTTCATGGGGTATAAACACGGCTGAAAAACACAAGACCTCTGAGTCAAGAAGATAATCAGGCTCCACAACCAACACTCATCATATGTTTTGCAGTAACAATTTGAACATGTTTGGGTTCTACCAGATACTAACTCAAGGAAAAACATATATCTGGCCTGGTATTCGTCAGATACATCATTCAACCAATAATTTTTCTGCACATAGTAGCATCAACCAATTCTGACGAGGTATCTACCAAGAGCTTCAACTTTGTTTCCATGGATGTGTACATGGATATACATTTCAACATGTCAAACCTCTTCATTTTAACTGCATACTTCCCTTGGTTAAGGAAGATCTTCTATGTGCTCTGCCAAACTTCAAGACCTGAGAGATAATACATTTAGGTCTTCCATCAAACTCTATAGCGAGCTTCTTCTGCAATATGTGATGAGATTTTATTCATCTTGTCAATATCCTCCATTGGGAAATGCGCCTCTCTCTCTTCCTTCTTCCAGCAATTGGTAACTGTAGCTTCCTTCAAACTTGCGCACTAGATGAGTGAACTGAGTGAGTGATCAAATGAGGCGTTGGCTTCCTTTATTTATACAAACTAGCAGGAGATGGAAAGGTGTATCTTCACTGGGCAGGGCCGACTTGTCTTCTTAGTGGTTAAAACCACTTTAAATGGTCTAGAGGTAGACTTCTCAATTTGCATAATATATTTAGGGTTTGACCAATTCACAAAAGGGGATTTGGTCAATTACAATGCACGACATGATCAATCCACAAAAGGGGATTGATCTAATGAATAATAAATCAATAATAAATAGAATACTCTTTGCAGTTACAATATTTCAACAAAATGTAATTGGTTCATAGTGTGATCAAGGGGCCTTTTAGGGCACCCTCTAGCCCTTGACCAGCATCCAAGCTAAATTTCGCTCAGATATGAGTGTCAAATCATGTTGGGGTCGGACTAGAAGTGGTTGAGGGGCCGACAAGATCCATAAATGTGTCGTTCATAGAAGTGTGTGGCTTTTCTCGTAGAGAGTCACGCATTTTGCGCAAAGTGCGCGCTGAGGGCTATGTTGGCTCACGCATGTTGTGCACTATGTGTGCGCTTCCTTTCGTGAATCTGCACACTTTGATTTTTTGAACCAATTATATAGTTTTTTGCCTTTTGATGGACTTTGGTGTTGTAGGTGGACTAATTGTTGGCATTGATATTTTTCTTCCACCATTGTCTGCAATGTTGCGGATGATTTTTCAATGATAACAACAGGAAACGCCATTTTTCCCAAACACGAGAAAACATATTGCACATAAAACCTAACAAGTCAAATACAGTGCAAAACCAAAGGAATTGTCAATGTTCTGGCTTTTAGGAAAACTTGTTTTGTGAATAAGACAAAAGAAAAACAACATTTTGATGTAGCAGACAATGTTGAATGGAGTAGGCCAGATGCTTATGCAGTTTACATGCAATTTAAATGGTCAACATAAATTGTCACAAGGTTGTATTCTATTTAGTATTTACAATGTGCAATAAAATTTACAAATGATAGCATAAAAGTCAAAATGGAATTTTTGCACATTGAAAGTAAATATCCACATATGCATAGAATCGTGATATTTCATTGAAAAATGATACATAGTTAAGATGGAAGTGATTATTCAGCTAGAAACCCAAAGGGTTGAAAACCAGTGGGAATTTATGCGAAAATAGTTATTTGGCAATGACAAAAAATATGCAGTTGTTTTTTACATAATGCTTGTGAAAAATATTTAAAAGTCAAAATAGGATTTCCCATAATACAAGTAAAGTAGCACATATGCAGAGAACTTAAAGTGATGTTCCATCAAAAAATCATAATGAGTGAAAGCAGAGCTGAAAATTCAGTTTTAAAGTAGGAGCCTGGAAAATAGTAGCCATATATGCTAAACAGCTCTTCGGTAAGTTCAAAAAATATACAATTGTCTTTTAAATAAAGTCTCTAATAAGTGAATGTGTTTGTCCAAATGGATTGGGATTGGGGCTCCAGTGGACTAGTAAATAGAAGAAAGACCTGGAAGAAATAGAGAAAGATAGAAGGAAATGTTAAATATGTAGAGGATATAAAACAAATAATTGTGACCAATTACCAACTGAGCAAAAGAAAAGGATAGCAGAAACAATTGGAAACAATAGACTAGCTACCAAGAAACTATTTGTGGTGGCTATTCTGGATTAGTAATCTGTTGCAAGGCATCCTTGATCTAGTTATCAATATCGTTTTCGATTGGTGGGATGGTGATTTCTTACTTAACTTAAAGGGAAAAAATATCTTCCTCCATTTCTTTTTGTTCCACTTGCAGTTGTTTGATGGCTGTCAAGTGGTCTTCTTTGTCATTGACAAATGTAACAAGCCATTGTTTCAGTTCTTCTTCAGGAAAATCCACGAGGTTGTCAAAGTCACTAGCTAATGAAGTATTCATTGTGGCTAAGCCACTATTAATCTATTCTTCTGTGATCATTATTGAATTTCTAAAAAGTTGTGGACCATGCATTTATTTAACAACATCAAACACGTTTAAAATAGCATCGCCTCTTCTTTCATCATTTTTTTCACAAGTAGCAATTGCATCTTGCAATATTTTTATTCGTTGTTCCCAACCTGCCTTTATTTGCCTTATTCTATTTCTATTGGGTAGTCCATGATGATTTCTCCAATGGTCATTATTGTAGGGGATAGTTGGCCCTGCCGGCTAGACCCGCTAGTCGACTAGCCAAGTCGATTGTAGTAGTTGGTTAGGAAGTCGGTCAAACAGATAGAGTCGACTAGCCATGCATTTAATGAATGTAAATCACTAGTAACTATATTTCACACACACACACACATATATATATGCATTATCATGTACAATGGAAAGACAGAGGTTGTTCTAGACTCATATATTATAAAATCTATTGTTGGATCTCCCCCATTTGTGTATGTTCTTCTATATGTCTATGTACTCTTGTATATAATGTTGTAGTGTGTAATGCTCCGTGTAAGGATCTGCTAACAACCTTCTTGTACTTTCCCTTAGACTAAAACATCGGTTCAGTTGCTGGTAGTTTTGAACTTGGGCATGCACAGCAAAARCGCACATAGATGCTAACTTTGGAAGACATGCACGAATAGTGGGAGCGTAAGATTGTTAATTACATCAAAAATTATGCAAGGAGAAATCAACTGACACTCATTGAAGCATGTGCTCAATTCTTCTCAAAAAATCACGAACGATTTCTGGGAGCCATTCCAGAAGCATTGTTCACATATCTCAATCAACCTAATGTGCAAACCCACTTTCGATGAGCAGTTGATGCACAAGATCGTAAATGAAGGAAGAACAAACTTAAACGCATGGGTTGCATGATTGAAATGCGCTAACATATAATTACTAATTTGATTATCTTTTATGCCACTTTTGATTGGTATATATGATGTTCTTATTTTAATTTCACCTCTTTGCCACTTTTGTATTTACATGCATTGTTTTATAATTAAATTAGGTATGGGGAAATGAGAGTGATGTGAGCAAGGGGGGGGCGGGTGGGGCGGGGCATATGAGCTTCCACCTTCTCGTGGTTGGCCTTGTTAGTAGAGAATAAAGCATTCTCAAATCCAAGAGTAGCTTAAGGTAGTAACTAAACTAACATTTCATGCATCAATTAATGAGCTTAACCCTGAAATAGTTTATAATTAGGTTCTCATCGAGTTCTTATATTTTCTTCTTTTGTGTCATATGCATATTGAATCAGATGGTAATCAATCTTTGTGGCTTATTTTGTAAGCCTAGGCAGTGGTGTTGAGTCATGGTCTCCACAATTGATTATAAACAAAGATAAAATAATGTTGGTTGGATAGAACAATACAAGAAACCTGCAATGGGTATTTTGGCAATCTTCTTAGTTGACTATTGTCTGTGCTTTAGGTAAGATTGTTAGTATTGTCAAATGGTTTTTGCTTTGCTTTGATTTTTTTGGATGTGATTTTCTTAGATATGATGTTGTTGATTTTCTTGAAATTAACATTTTGTTGCATTGCTTGCAATTTAAGTAAGTTGGTTATCTATAATTTCTTCAATGCTTTTATCAAATGGAAAGGTTGGTGTATCCCCAATACTAAGAGTTATTACCAATTATTCAGTGAACTACATATGTTTCTAGCTAATTATAAGACAGAGTGTTTGTCTAACTAACACGATTATCTTTGAGTGGTTTGTAGGTCTATGGTCCATTAGTCAAATAGGTGGTTGAGGTAGTGGTTATCCACATAAGATTTCTTAGGCAACAACTTGTCCATTATTGTAAGTGATCCACCAACATGTTCATTGTTATTACAATTGTAGCATATAATAAGAACTAAAGCATAGGTGCACACAAACAACCTTAACAAGTCTCGAAATGGCCATCACAATATCTTTCTTTTGACTCACGAGAGGAAATATTATGTGCTATAAGCGTCAAACATTAATTAATTATATAGGCACATTGTTCATAAAGCTATAATGAATTATAACAAGATCTAAACTTCAATTACCTTGGTGGTGAGATGCAAACAAATAAAAGAATATCTATATACAATGTATTTTATGTTTTTTAATCTAAGGATTTAAGTAGCAAGAAAGTATGAATATAACTTAACCCAAGCTTTACATGAGCCAAGATAAAATAATTTTATTAATGTCCAATGAATGACAATAATAGTAGGTCAAAATCAATTTGTCTCTTCCAAGTTGCAGTTATTCTTCCACATATATTTCACTCTCCACACAAAAGGTAATTCTAAAAAATCCCACGGCTCATGGATTTACTTGATACTAGATTGATTTAGTTATAGAATTTATAGTATTTCCTTTGTTTTACATGAAGGTTTCTCAGAGAATTTCCTATGAATCCTAACATGAAGGATTTTTCAAAATTAGGACACATGATGTGACTATCGATCCTATTAAAAAAAATGGATGATTAAGGAATTGGTTATATTTTCTTTTTGCTTTTTAGTGTATTCTAAAATTTGTGTGGAGTCTAATATTTTCCGATAAATTTTTATACTTGTAGTATCTAGAGTGAAAGATGGGCTATTCAAAACTTAAATCTCTTTTAGAAGAATTGATTTTCTAAAAGATAAGGGAAACATTCTTCAATTCATGAATTATAAATGTCCAAAAATATCCTAAATTGATTAAATTATCTCAATCTCTAGATAGCACCATAATCATCTACAATTTGCAATATGATCATCATTGTGAAAAGTTTATCAATTATAACCCATTTAATCATTTTGAACCAATTAATTTTCATGCATATGAAATCTTTATACATTACATCCATACATTCTCAACATAGATAACACATTCATGGAATTCCTTGGGAAAGACGGCTTTTCACAAGAGAAAAATATTGCAAACAATATTGAAGCCATATAGGAATTATAAAAAATCAAGCATGCCCCATGATGAGTTGGATAAGGTGACCTTGTTTTATTCCTATATCTATCATTATATATGATGTTTCGAAATTTATTAGGATTGGTGCCATGGGAAGAAATAATTCTAAATTTTTGCTATACCATTACAATTTTTTGTTCTAATAAATTTATTTGCGTTCTTTGTTAGTAGAAGTGCAATCCTATTTATAAAAATGAGAATCTTTTTAAGTTTCACTACAACACAAGATCAATGAAATATTCCATTTTCAAGTTAGTTATATTTTTTTCTAAGCAATTCCTCATTTGTGCTCATTTTATTGTTGAAAAGGCATTTTCTAGGAAATAAGACATGTGCATGCAAACAAAAATCATCTCTAAGTTAAAGTATGTTTGCTCCAAAAGTACTAGATTACATTTATGATATGTGTTTGGCTCCTTTTACTTTTACCAAAACTATAGAAGTGCCTTGCATGTTAGTCGAACGTGTTTAATGTTTTGAGTGTTTTTTAAGGTTTTGTAATATCTTTTAACTAATTTTAATTCATTTGGGGGAGTTTTAACTTGTGTAAAAATATGTATAAATAAGATGATTTATCACTATCCCCCAAAAGACTAAAATATATGTAAATGGGACTAAAAAGTACATTTAGTGCAGTAATTTTTTTAGGCATTCCCTAAGCAATAGAAAAAATGCATTGCTTGGGACTCAAGTTGTGGTCAAGTAAACACAACTTATTTCCATCCATTTTTTTCATTCCCCAATATATAATGTTCTTCTCAATGAACCTTAAAGTGACTCTAAAACCACTCAAAGTAATCGATATCTAAGAGGGGGGTTAAGTAAGAAAATGGGAAGACTTGATTTTGGTCCACTTTAAAGTAGTAAGCAATGAAAAAGATGGAAGGACTTAGGCTTCATGATTGGTTTATATCTGTCATTTTTAGAGGAACTACATAAGGCCATAATCTATATGATATTCAAGAAATGAAAAATATTACAAAATTCTAATACACATTACAAACACTTTGGAGAGGTGTATTTAATGCAGAAACATATTTCTTTGTTGAGTATGGAACATGTAGCTAATTTTGTTTCTAGTGTTCAATGCAAATTCCAACACTATGACACTTATAGCACCTACAATTATGGCTTATATTGAGGAATTAACCTTAATCAATTAAAAAGAGGTATATTTCCCATAAGTAAAGGTTATTAGGCTAAGTAATCCCTTTATTAGAGTATAAATACCAAATATACTCCACATTGGTCCCATGACATTTAGAGTGACCATGTGGAGAGGAATCCAAAAGGAAGATGCCTCCTCATGGTCTCTCCAAATCCATGGTGAATCAACTTGAAATAACATGTATGTTTGATAATGAAAAACCTTAAGGCTTCAAATTGTATACACAGAAACTCTTGGAGATATTTTCATGGTTGTGAATGCATCTTCCATTGCAATGATTTAGATGACTTCATATGTCATTTTTAGATAGTTTATCCCATAAAACAATTGTCATTATCTCATTTCTTCATAATGTGCTTATAGACCTCTCAAATGGCCCACCCATTTAACCTCGTTACTTAGGATAAAGAAATGAACATTCTACAAATCATAATCAAGAATACTAGTGTTTCTCCACATTGTCAATCCATAACAAAAATAGATGTTTTTAAAGCTTGTAATCATAGATTAAAGGAAGATGACAACCAATTTATCAAGCTTAATGTTTCATCCCTTTTAAAACAATAACTTATATACTTATTTTTTTTAACATTATCCAACATTAAGAGAATTTAAAATATTGCTTATGGTTTTTCAATGCCCATTCATACTTGTGGTTTTTCAATGCCCGTCAAGGTGTAGCAAATGTGCTTGTATTAAGAACATGGAAGATTTCATAAACTTTCAAAACCTAAAACAATTATCTTGCCCTCACTCAATCTAATTTAATTCTTATCATTTATTTGAAAATGGCCTGATCCACTTTTACGATGTACAGCATGAACTAATGGGTTTGAAGGTAGGTAGGATGGTTTATACTTTATAGGCATGAACTAATGGGTTTGAAGATAAGTAGGATGGTTTATACTTTATATTTGTGCATATAACCAAAAAGGAGTCATAGAAAATTTGTGTCACTTTGACTAGTGAAAAAGTAAGATGACCCAGTTTTGAAATCTGAGTTCGTTTGCTTTCCTTGTCCGTCCTTGTCATGGAAAATTCCAATCACTTTGACCAACAAAAGTTTTGAAATCTGAAATCTGCGTTGTTTGCTTTTCCTTTCCGTCCCTATCACAATGATGTGCATGATTTTCTGTGCTAGTGTGTACATAAATAATGAGTCCCACAATAGTAGTTTTTAATTTATGTTATTAAAATTGAACTCCTTTTTATTAACTAAATATATTTTTAAAATAATTTATTTTATCAAAGTCGGCATTATCTCTCCTCCCTTTTAACAAAATGTTTATGCATGGGATGCGGGGTAGACAAAAATGCAACCTTTCCATTTGATGCATGGGATGTTGGGTAGACAAATATGCAACCTTTCCATTTGATAGATGGATAATATATGTTAATTTGTGCATATTTCAAACATAGAAAGATAAGCCTATTATATTATGAAAAAATTAATTTTTAAAACCATTCATTTTCCTTTTAAGAACTTGATTTTAAAAACTTGATGAGTAATGACTTTTACCAGGTTATTGTGGAGTGTGATGTAGTGAATTCTGGGCCCAGATGGCTGGATGGTGGAGTTCTTCTCATACTTTTTTGATTTGGTAATTGATGATCTGGTTCAGATGGTGGAGGAATCTAGAATGTTTGGAAATATCCCAGGATGCTTAAATTCTACTTTCTTGGCATTGATCCTTAAAGAAAACAGCCTGACTTCTTTCGGGGATTATAGGCCGATATCCCTTTGTAACCTCTGCTACAAATTGATTTCTAAAATCATCTCAAATCGGATTAAGCCTATTGTGTCCCGTAATTTGTTAGAAGAAAGACTTGGATTTCTGGAAGGAAGAAGAATTCAGGATGCTATAGATATTGCCTTTGAATGCTTACATAGTATAACAAAAAAGAAAAAAAAGAAATCTTTGATCCTCAAGTTGGACCTGCGCAAGGCTTATGATTGTGTGGATTGGGACTTTCTCCATTTGATACTCAATCAAGTTGGTTTTGGCACACAAATGACCAAATGGATATTGAGTTGTGTTACATCTCCTTCCTATGTTGTGCTCGTAAATAGGGAAGTTACAGATTTTTTTAAGAGTGAAAGGGGCTTACGGCAGGGCTGCCCACTCTCTCCCCTTTTATTCATTTTAGTCGTGGAAGCTCTAAGCCTTTTATTAAAAAAAAGTAAATTGGAGAACAAACTTTCAGGGGTTAAAGTTTCAAATCTGATAAAAATATTACCTCTGCTTTTTGTAGATGATGTTTTGATTATATCAAAGGCTGACCTCTCAGAATGGAAAGAAATTTTCGATCTTATAAATCTATTTTGTAAAGATTCAGGATTGCAGGTAAATTCAACGAAGACTACGATGCATTATGAAGGGTTGTCTAATGTTGAGTTGATTCCATTAAAATATGTGCTACCGTATACTTTCTCGGCCTTAAACCTTGGTTTCAAATACCTGGGCTTTCATTTAAAAACAGGACCTCGGAGGGTGGCGGATTGGTCGTGGTTGTTAACAAAAATTGGAAAAAAGATTAGTAACTGGTGCTATCGATGGCTATCTTTGGGAGGAAGATATGTATTACTAAAGTCGGTTCTTGAGAGTCAATCTGTATAGTGGATGACGATAGAGTTACTCCCAAAATATGTTATTTCCCAAATCCAAAAATTATGTTATAATTTTTTATGGAGTGGAAACTTTTCTACCAGACACATTCACTTATGCAGTTGGGAGGTTATCTCGAGGCCAAAGTCTTCTGGTGGTTGGGGTCTCTGAGACTTAGCACAATTTAATACAGCGTTGTTGGCAAATACCCTTNAAAGGCTGACCTCTCAGAATGGAAAGAAATTTTCGATCTTATAAATCTATTTTGTAAAGCTTCAGGATTGTAGGTAAATTCAACGAAGACTACGATGCATTAAGAAGGGTTGTCTAATGTTGAGCTGATTCCATTAAAATCTGTGCTACCGTATACTTTCTCAGCCTTAAACCTTGGTTTCAAATACCTGGGCTTTCATTTAAAAACAGGACCTCGGAGGGTGGCGGATTGGTCGTGGTTGTTAACAAAAATTGGAAAAAGATTAGTAATTGGTGCTATCGATGGCTATCTTTGGGAGGAAGATATGTATTACTAAAGTCGGTTCTTGAGAGTCAATCTGTATATTGGATGACGATAGAGTTACTCCCAAAATATGTTATTGCCCAAATCCAAAAATTATGTTATAATTTTTTATGGAGTGGAAACTTTTCTACCAGTCACATTCACTTATGCAGTTGGGAGGTTATCTCGAGGCCAAAGTCTTCTGGTGGTTGGGGTCTCTGAGACTTAGCACAATTTAATACAGCGTTGTTGGCAAATACCCTTTGGCATACACTCTATCGCGAAGGTATTTGGCACAACATTGTGTTAGATAAATATTTAAAACACCAGGACATGACAAGGTGGTTCAGGTCGGTAAACTTTGGCCAGAGTACAGTTTCTAGAATTTGGAGAAACTTGTTAAAATCAGTTCATCTGATAACTCATTGGCATAGTTGGTTGTCGGGCTCGAGAGAAAAAATCTATATTGGTCAATATTTTATCCTGGGATTGCGTGACAAATCTCTTTTGTCTCAGGAACTTCGAGATCATCTTAGCAGAAAAAATATCAATTTGCTTGCCAATGCAAAAAATCCTCTGGATTCAAGGGATAGTGTTGATTATTGAAGAGGTAGTAATACTTTGGGACTTCGTGGTATCCTTGCAGATGAATGGGACAGCTTTACAAGGATACTCTCAGCTACTGGAGTTGCCCTTGGTAATTCAGAGGACACACTATTATGGACGGGAGGAGATGCTTCAGGAAAGAGGACTGTTAAAAAAAATTATTCAACTCTTGTTTCTACCAGAAGTTATCAACAAGAAGCAAAGTGGAAACATAAATTATGGAAGTGGAATACCCTTTTAAAAATTAAACTTTTTACATGGTTGACCATCTCCAGGAAGATTTTAACTTGGGAAGGGCTACAGAGAAGAGGCTGGGAAGGACCTGGCTGGTGTGTTTTTTGCAAAAGAAACAATGAAAATATAGAACACCTGTTCATTGAATGCAGCTTCACAAGACAAGTCTGGGCATGGCTAAAACATATGTTGAACCTAAAAAGTGAATGGAACAAGATATTGCATATTGTTACTTTCAGTGGATAAATAACAAATCGGTTCTTCCTAAACTAGCGGCTATCACATGTTGGGGGTCGTGGCTTGAAAGAAATAAATGTGTTTTTGAAAACAAGTCTCC
>JASDQU010241683.1:43660-77104 GCA_032191745.1 Picea mariana | reverse complement strand
AGTAATAAAATTATTTAACGTGCGGGAGTATAAAAAGTTATGAATTTAAAAATAAAATGAAAAGATTCATTAGCGCATTTACCTTTTTGGTTTTAAAAAAAAGGAAGGGATTAATAAAAATAGGGAAACTAAGTAATAAAGGAAACATAGACAATTAATAAGTTAAAGAAAATAATTCTGGAGAAACGTGGGGGATGAATGACACTTGTACAACAGAGAATTTTTGGAGGGTTTTCTTTAAAACTTAAAAGTAAATGTGGGGCTCAAAACTCTATAAAAGAAAAGGGGGATGAGGAAGAAAGGGGTTTTTTTTTTTGGAGTGTAACGTTATGCTGTCGGATTTGGACTTGACTGATTGCTTGTGAGGAGTTGGGATTTTCTCAACTTATTTTGGAGTGGTAGCTCAGCCTTGCGAGGCGAGCTGGGAAGCTAGGCATACCTTCTGGATTTGTGTGGCCCCTTTGTGGCTCGGGGGGCTAAGGGGGAAGCAGAGTACCCCTAGCGATTGGCTGGGAGGTACCGGTGTAAACTCTACTGTCGGAGAGCAGGAGCGGGACGGAGCGTGCGGACAACGCTTGGAGCCAGAAAAAGGCAAAGGTATGCTCGTTTATTTTATAGAGTATGATGCAAAAAAAAAATTATGCTGGAAACTATATGTTGATGGTAATGGATGAATTCTGCCTTAAGTAATTTTTGTTTCGATTGATTGCCTAAAAGTTTCTATTGATTGCGTTTTGGTTGGGTTTTACTATTCCTTGGTTGGGATCTGTAAGTTTCTGTGTTAATCCTTGCATTGTAATTCCGGTGTTAGCATTTAAATTATTGTTGAATAGTTCTACCGTCAATAAAAATTTCTGATACTGTGGTAATGAAATTGTTGTATAATCTTGGCTGTGTTGAAATGGTGAGCGTGTGTCTTCATTGCCTCTTGTTGCTAGATCCTTTTTTTTAAAAACTACGATGATCTGCCACCACTGTTCCTGAGTGTTAAGAACCCAATACTGAATACAAAATCACCACAATAGATATACAAGAACAATATGCAAAATCTATAGGCCCGAGTTTACTGAATCTTTTTGTAGGTAATGCATATGGAATGAACCCACTACCATGCTCTTAGGTTCAGATTTATGCAGAGAAATTTTATTTAATGTAGTTTTTGTTTGAAGGAAAATTTTTGATGTACTGTTATAAGAAAACAAATTTTTACTTGGTTTTAATTACTATGTTGTAATGCTGTGTTTTAATGCTGGAAGCGTATACTCTGTTCCTCTGCCTGTGTATTGTGTACCCGTCGGATCTCGCCAACATTCTCTACTTGTGCGTTGAGTTCTTATGCGTTGGGGAGGAGTACCCACACGTCCCTTCAACCACTCCCACCTTGGCGGTTGACTTTACTTATCTCTGCCACTGTTCTGCTTTAAAAAATAAAAAAAAAATAAAAAAATAAAAAAAAAACTTCGTATTAATATTCCTGTGTTGAAACGTTTCTGGCATTTCGTTGAATGCAACCGAAATTCCGTTCTGGTTTATCATGCCTTGAACGACACTCTCCCACGCACGAGCCAACCCAGGTCACCAACTGTCACCACGTTTTTGGGCGAACCTTTAAACTCTGACAGTGCTATTGAAGGATGCCTCTGTGAGGCGTGGTTCTGGCCTGCGCGCCTGTGGTTCCCTTTCCGTCTGGGCATACCCCCACTGCCACTAGATTTGCGTATGATAACAACGTCAGTGTTGATAAAAAGGAAATAAATTTTATTCGAATTTCCGTTGCAATATTGTTAAAATAACAATTATGATGCTGATTCTGTTTTAAGGTGATGTTAGTACAATAAAGCAACCACAATGCCAATGTTAGATAACCAGAATGTGGTTGTTGATATTCCGCGTGCAAAATCTATCATAATATAAAACGTGGTGTCGGATCTATTTTAGGGTAATGCCAGAGCCATATTAAGCTAATGTAATGTTGTAGTTAGACGACAGGAATCTAATTTACTGATATTATTTTTGCAGAATTATTATAATATAAAAATGAAAAGGAAGGTTAATGTTAGTGCCAAAAACTTTAGAACGCTAAAGCTTTGGGCCTTTACTGCATTCGGAATGTTATTGTAACACAATGCTTACTGTCAATACCAATGTGTACGGAATGCCAAGTTTTCAATACCATCATTGTTTAGGGTAATGTTGGAGTAGCGTAATGTTTCATGCTGACACTAATCGTCCTGGTAATGTTAATGGCAATGTGGTCTTCGTTTTGTGGAAATGAGAACGTCACTGTAGAGGATAATATTTAAGGGGTTATCGTGGAACTTACCGATGGTCAATACTCGAATTCTGTCAACTGAAAAAGTATTAACAGAATCATTACTTCCAGATGGTTATTATTCTCATTATTGCTAAATTGTTATTTATTTATCAATCATTATTTGTTGGTTAATAACCGAATTCTGTCAACTAAAAAGAATTATCATAATCTTTACCTTTCAGATTTGTCATTTTCCTTATTATAGTTAAATTGTTCTTTTGTTATCATTCGTCATTTGTTGGTTAATAATCGAACTCTGTCCACTTAAAAGAATTATCATGAACAATACTTTTCAGATTTTTATTTTCCTTATTTTAGTTAAATTGTTATTTTATTATTATTCCATCATTTGTTATTTAAATTTCACTACCAATTTAGTTCAACAAGGAAGAGGAAAAATATATATTTTTTTCTATAGCATAAATGAAAATTAATCATGACACCCTTTAATTTCAACATAAAAGGTTACTTTAGTTAGCATTGGTTCAATGGAAGCAAATGGCATACAACAGAGATTGGGTTAAAATCTAATTGCCCAACTAGAATTTTGGTAAATATTAAAGTGGGAGTGGAAATTTGTCGAGAGCATGGTTAAGTCACCTTGAAAAGACTGTTGCTTTAGTTTCCAGTGCTAGACGGCTTAGTTATAATGTTATTTATTCTAGTTAGCCTACAAATGATGTTATTTGTTTCAAACCTTGGAGACATGTTGATCGGCGTAATGGATTTCAATGAATGATGATATGTATGGCACCTTGAGAAAAAAAGGGGGAATTACCCTTACATCCTGATTAAATAAGGTTAATTTCTTTGCGCTCCCACTTATGTCGTTTTATGATGGATTTCGTAATCAATTTTCTTGCACCATGGAATTCTTGTGATGTGTGTTGGATATGATCGCGTAGCGATTGTCTTGGTGGTTTGATTTACATTTTGCTTGGTCTGCTTGTGTCGGGCGGGAAGTAGACACCTCCATGTTTCTCAAAATAGTCACCATCCCTGAGACCTTAAATGGTTAAAATCGATGGGAACCTGGGCTTGAGCATTGCTTATGTGTCTTGGAGTTCCTAACCATTGCAGGGTAGGATGGATGGGTAGTCAGTCGGACTTATTTCTAAGGGATCGTCGTTAATGCATGCAGTTGTATGTTGTACATCGTATGTTGTCTTGTGGTGTTCGTCTTGCTTTCTTCTTGTTCATCGTTGGGTTACTAGTTTCTGCCTGAGCAGTCAGCCAGGAGCCTATCTAACCTTCTCTCTCTCCGGAGTAGAGGACTAAGATTAAATGCCCTGCTTTCCTGTGCAGCAATAGTAAAACTACTATTATGGATTCTTCCTTATGTCTATGTCATTTAAATGCTTGCAGTTACTTGTTGTGCGCCTTATGTCTTCTTGTTGTGATCATCTTGGTAGTGTCTTGTTAGTCATCGGGTGGCGACGTAGAGTCAAGTTTGTCTGTTTCCTCCTTACACGTGTGCACAGACCTTAAACAAAAAAAAAAATTGCACCAATTATCAGAGTTGTTGTCGTAACGAGGAGGTTGTTACAGAGGTGCACGTGTGTGCACACCTGACGGGATGAAAGATGCACATTGATGCAAAGTTGTTTCACAAATAGTTGTGCATCAGTCTGCAATTGTGCAACAAAAAGGTGCACACTTGTGTGGGTGAAAGCCGCACACTGGAGGCAAAGCTAAGGGTGTTTAAAGTTTTGAATTTTTTTATGTTTTTGATGGATAATGAGGACTGACCAAGAATTCTTGTGTGGATGCAGGTGATCATCTTGTGACATGAGAGCACTATGCCATTCCATTGGAGGTAGTGAGAAGGGGAGTTCCTTCAAGAGGCGGTGAGAGAGAAGCCAAGCATTTAGAGACACTTGGAAGCCTGCAGGTTTCTCAAGTTCTTCGAGTGCCCTTTGATATGGTTGTAGGAGTTCCCGATTTAGTATCTGATATCCATGTGGAGAACTAATCTATAGTGCTTCATTGTTAGGGGACATCAAATGACACTCTCAGTTGTGGAGGATGTGTATTTTATGACGGGGCTCCCCTTCCGAGGGATGGCCCTACATGTTGACCCCCAACTGTTGGGGGATGTGAGATTGGTGGAAATGGCACGATGCTACTGCTCGGGACCAAACCTGATATTGGGTTTTGTTATCTATATCGAGGAGATGGATGAGATATTTCCTAAGTGCATCACTGCCATGGTAGTGAGGATCTATGGATCCTTAGCGACTCAGAGGATCACTTGAGGTCAGTTGAAGATTGTGGAGAGGGTCTTGGATGGGGACTTTTTTCCTGGGGGATGATGTTGCACTCTAAGATGATGGGGTAGATTCACCGATGTTGGACCACTGACTCTGATGATTTTTCGTTTGGGTTGATCCTAGTGGCCTGGTTTCTAGAGAGGGTGCCCCTATTGCACCCGAGGATTTTGCTGGCACCTTTAGGGCCACGAGAGTCATGATTGATGCAATGGGCTCAAGTGTTGGTGCGTCATGGGGTGGAGAGGGTGGCCACTACTTCACAAACACTATGGTACATGTGTGGCTACATATACCACGGGTGATACTACAATATCCATATAGTGGTATGGACTACCAGCATGACCCAGACATGGTGCTACCTCTTGGGAAGGACTGGGACCAAAGAGGTATGTTTGTGTATTTATGTTTTATGATTTTGATAGTGTAGCATAGGATTATTTATATAAGGATGTTGACTCTACCTTTGGTGTTTATTTTTTTAGATGTGGGGCCCCAAGACCGGGAGGCTGAGAGGGTAGGACAATGATGCAGGATATATGATGTTAGTGCTAGGCCATCTCATGAGATGAGGGAAGTTCAGAGATGCGGGCTAGAGGATGATGGTGCTGGATCAACAAATGATCCGAGGGCAGAGACTGGAGGGGGGATGGAGGAACTTCATCACCAGTTCAAGGAGGTTCTTTAGGGTGTCATGGAAGCTATGTGGGCCCATATATAGGATGAAAGGGTCCTGGAGCAGTGTGTGGGTGTACTGACAAAGTGTTGGAACTTGATCCACCATGCAGTTGTAGCTGGGGAAGCGATGATTGGTCAATTTACCCCTGGACCTGGAGGACCCCTAGCTGGTGGGGCACCTCCAGATGACAGAGGACCTAGGGGAGGGAGCTCTAGGGGCACCATGAGTGTCGATTTTTGTATTTGTATAGTCTTGTGATCCCATTTTGTATAGGGTAGTTGATACCCATTTTGTATAGGGTAGGGGGTACCCATTTTTTACCTATAGGGGTGAGGGGAATCATTGCCCTACGAGTGATGTATATTTTGTATTTTGTAAACATTTATGACACTTTGGATCAGATATATATATATATATATAGATAGATACATATCATTTGGCTCTTGTAATGTCTATATCTGTTTATGTTTTTTTTATGGTTTATGATGTCTAATCTATATGTTGTGACCGATGTATGATGCTTATGTATATGGGATGACGTTTTGATGTGATAAATACCAATCTAACACTAGGTTAGCCATATTATTCGTTACTTGATTAAATTTTCATGGAATATGTCTAAATGTAATTGAATCAAAGTTTCGAGATAATATTCTAACTTGTAGGTATTTGTGGAAGAGGCAAGGATCGTGGACATGATATACATTGTTGAGTTTCAGGGATGACAAGCTGGGAATCTAATAAAACACTAAGGTGAAAAATGTGGTGGTGATTATCCTTAGAGAGAAGACCAATGATGACAGTGTATTATGCTTGGTTGTTGGTGGATGACCCCAAACATATGCCGTTGGAGTGGAGTATTTCATGTGAGGGGGTATAGAGGGCCCAAGTGACCGAAGCGATATTCTGTGTCCAACAACTATCACCGTTAGCATAACCGATGTGGTAGGCCAACGGAGGATGCATCTGTCAGTAACATGGATGGTAGATCAGACATGAGGAATGGAGGAGAAAAATAAGTCTAAAAACTCTAAAAATGTGTACAAAGAAAAAGCCTAAGGTAGAATGGCTACGCTCAGGCGTAAAAATTCATTAAGTACAACCCGTTTATGGGTTCTTTGAGAGGATAACCTTCTGGGGAGGCCAGGATGTATGCACCTTTAGTGAGGTAGTGCTGGACAATGTAGGGTCCATGCCATATTGATTCTAATTTCCCATCATCGAGAGTATTGTGGGTGATATCGTAGGTTAGGACAGAATCTCATTTTTTAAATGAACGAAGGTTGAGATGGTGGTCAAAGGTGGCTTTGGACCATTTTTTAGCTACCTCATTGTTCTATAATGAAAACCGACGATCTTCATTCAACGACTCTAAGGTCAACAAGCATTTCTCAATTGGAGCAGTGTCAGGTAATAGTTCGATTGCAGTGCATAATGTGGGAATTTCGCACTCGATAAGGAGGGTGGATTCAATCCCATGGGTGAGGTGGAATGATGTAAAAACAGCGACAGTTTTGATTGTCATGTGATAAGCCCATAATGTTGAAAATAACATATGATGCCAGTTGGTCTTATTTTTGTTGATGGTATGTTGTAGCATGGTTTTGAGGAATTTTTTGACATCCTCGACCTGTCCCTTGGACTAAGGGTAGTATGGGGAGGAAAAATCATGGGATAAGACTAACTTTGAGAAGAGTTCTGCAAAGATCTCATTCTCAAAGTGTTTGTCATGATCGGATACTAACTATAGTGGAATTCTGAAATGAATAATGACGTGGTTGAAGAAAAAATGCATTGTTGTGTCAGCAGTATTATTGAAGGTAGGCATGGCTTCAGCCCATTTGGTAAAGTAATTGATTTCCATGACAATGAACTTGTGTCCATTACTAGATGGAGGATTGCAAGTCATGAAGTCTATGCCACATTTGCAGAAGGGGTCAGCGATGATGAATGGATGTAGAAGAGAGGGTGGCGCTCGTGCTTTGTTTGCACAGAGCTAGCATTTGTCACATTGCTTGACAATGTGGATGCAATCATGAAACATTGTGGGCCAGAAGTATCCTTCTTGAATAATTTTTTGGGAGGTGGAAATACCTGAGAGGTGGCCACCGCAAGCGTCGCTATGGAAATCTTTCAATACTTTGTCGGATTCATCAATGGTCAGACATTGACGAAGGATGGTGTTGACCCCACATTAGTGCAAGACATCACCGATGAGGAGGTATCGATGGGCTTGATGGTGAATGTGCCAATGATCATCTCAAGAGATATGAGACCCAAACTTTTGTGTCCGAAGGTAGACGAGAAGGTTGTCGTACCAGGGATCATCAGAGGGGATAAATAAGAGGTGTTCGTCAGGAAAATCCATATTGACTGGTTACCCTTTATCATATGAGGGAAACAACGTGATTAATTCGGCAAGAACGAGTGCTTTCTTGATTTTGGGAGTTTGTAACTCTAGGTCATATTCCTGAAGGATGAAAATCCATCAGGAAAATTTTCCATTAATTTGTCATCGACTAAGAAAGTACAGCATGGGGTTAGAATCTGCTATGACTTTGGTATTACGAAGCAGGATATAGTGACATAGTTTATGAACTACGAGGAAAACTACAAGGGCTAGTTTCTCATCACGATTCTATTTCAGGGGTGGTCCTAAAATATTTTTACTGATGTAGTAAATGACATGTTCTTGCCCATCCTCCCCTAGTTAGATGAGGACTCTTGCTACTAAGACGGATGAGGCTGACAAGTAGAGGATGTAATCACGATCATAGTTTGGGGGACTAATCAAAGGGGCATTAGATAAGGCCTCTTTTAAATGATCAAAAGTGTTTTGAGCATGTTCATCCCATCGAAATGGGATATCATGATGTAGTAAGAAGAGGAAACAGTGTGTGTGAGTGGCATAATATGGGAAAAAGCGATGTAAAAGGATAGTTTTTCTTTGTAGGCTCTGAAGTTGGCATAAATTCCTAGGTGGTGGAATTTATGTGATATATTGGACCTTAAGGGAGTCCACCGTGATGCCATTTTGGGAGACGATGAACCCAAGAAGGCGTCTGGCAGTTACACAAAATACACACTTGAGGGGGTTCAAGAGGATATTGTACTGGCGACATCGTTGGAAAATGATGCACAATTCATTTAAATGATCAGTTTGTTTCTTGGATCGAGCAGTGAGTTCATCCAAATAAGGGAGGATGATGCAAGAAAGATCAAAGAAAACATAAGTCATGCCCCATTGATATGTAGCACTTGCATTTTTTAGTCAAAAAGGCATGACACGATAGGTAAAAGTACCCCATGGGGTAGTAAAAGTGGTTTTATACTGATCTACTTGATGGATTTGGATTTTATTGTAGCTGAAGAACCCATCCATGAAGGACAATTCCTCGTGGCTAACAAAGTCATCGATAATTTCATCGATGAAATGGGTTGGAAAGTTGTCTTTGGGACAAACATGGTTGAGATCGCGAAATTCGGTGAAGACAAGAATAGTGCCATGTTTTTGTTAATGGGGATGGGGTTGGAAACCCATGAGGTATAAATAATGGAGTAATTGAACCACACTATGCATAACTTGTCAATTTCAGCTTTGATAGCCACATCTTTGGATGGGTGAAGTGGACACTKCTTTTGACAGACTGGGGCGACATCTAGCCATGTGTCGATGTGATGTTTGACTATAAAAGGATCATCGGGCATATCCATATATGACCAGGAAAAAATATATTGATATTCCTGAAAGAGAGATTTGTAATATGTGAGTTCCTCAGGGGAGCATGCAACACCAATGGTGATTTCTTCTACGATTCTCAGCTTGATGTAAATGTTGATTTTGAMAGTGGGGAATATATTGGTCATGTTTCCTTCTTCAAAATCGTCTGGGGTAGGGATAGGGTTGCTGAACCAGTCTATATTACCTGAAGGAATAAAATCCTTGGTTTTGATTGCACATACAGAGGCTTGTCTAGGAGTGTCTAAGGCTTCCTATGAGAGAAAAAGTGCTCGGTGATGGAGCACATTCCATGGGAAATTGGGGGTAGTGAGTTCCTCCATGATATCTTCATCGCAGTGGAAAATGTGATAATACAAGGGATCCAGGGAGGTGACATGGGTGACGGTCAAAATGTGATTGTATTCAATTGGTGAAGATGAAGAGGGGATATCACATACAGGGAATAATGGCTCGCTTGACATAAACCAAATGTTCAGACACTGTGAGTGATAAATTGTGGTATGGGATAAGATTTATTGTGGGAAATGAACCCAAGAGTTGGGAGGATTTGGGGGAATATCCTCAGACAGTCTATTTCTGAACCATGGAGGGGTGGTAAGTGACTCATGTTTAGGGTATGTGATGTTGACAATATCTAGAGAGGACAAGATGAGTGGTGAGGTGGTCAGATGGGGTTGAAAGGGGTTGGATGACGACCTCGATATGTCGCACTCAAAGGACACCTGTATGTGAAGTGATAAAGTGAGTCACAGAGAGAACAAGGGCATCTCATCCATTTAGGGACTGAGGAAGAGAAATAATGAATTTTGGTGATGGTGGTGGAGAGGGATCTTGCTGAAAGGTTTGGCATACTTCCATTAGCGTCTGGAGAAACTGAGGTAGAGTTGGGCAATGATGACTGTAGTGGACATATTTTGAACATATGGCACAAGTAAATTTGGTTCGCAAACCTTTACTTCCTATAGTGGAGGATGTTGCAGTAGTACTAGATATGCTTGGTGAAGTGGGAAGCAATGTGATTGCTTGAGGGAGTTGGATCAGATTGCGTAACTCAAGAACAAAAGGACATCTATTAGTGGGGTGTCCCTCTCTTTTGCATAGTGCACAAGGAGGTTGAACTCAGGGAGGAAGTGGAGTCATGGGCTCTTTATTCTTCCGTCTTCCCCCAGTCGTGGCAGTGGTGCTGGCAATTGGGGGTGAGGGTGGTGTGACAGAGCATGTACTGGAATATGCATCGAGATTCCCTCTGACTGAGGAGGGAGAGATGGTTGGTGAACCATTGTGGGAGGGTGTAGATACCATATAGGGATGGAAAGCACCATTTTAAGAAGGGAAAGCATTGCGGCTACCTGAAATTCTTGAATTCTAGGTGGGGGGTAGAAGAAGGGAATTTGAGTAATGGCTTGAGAGATTGTCTCCCAAACCGAGATTTTACCTTATGGGAGGAGGAAATAAGGGATAAGTGGTGCAATAGGGTTCTCAATGAATTCCTGAGGTAATATTTCTTCAATTGGTGGAACGTCAAGGTGTGGAGAGGCTTTAGTGGGAGGAATTGTGTCTTCATTGTTAGTTCCATTGGAAGATATGACACACACTTGTGTTGAAGGGTGTATGAGAGGTGGTGCTCCATTATGTCCCTAGCAAGGATGGTTCCTTGAAAATGTCAAGGCCCATGTCAATGAGAGAATAAGAATCTAAGCTAGTGAGGACAAGAGGAAGGATGTTATCAATGTTGGCAGAGTGGTTAGGCTCATAATGTGTAATTTGGTCGATGGTGACGATTTTCCTGTTGTGCTGGAACATCATCATTTGAAACATAGAAGAGGCTATTGCCTTCATAGCGTACATGTAGCTACATCCAAACAAGATATTGTAATCGAGCGGGGAATCGATAACCTCAATGTCGATGAGGATGGTTTTTCCCCCAAGTTCGATGGGGTATTTTTGGAAGATCCCTTCAGGGGAGGATGGTTGATCGTCATAAGATCTCAAGGTGATGGAAGATGGTAGCTCAGGGGAGCCAAGTTTCTTCCATATGGTTTTGGACATCATGCATGTGGATGCACCTTCATTAATGATACATCAATGAACCATGATGTTTCAAATCTTGACTGGTATATGGAAAGCTACCAGAGCGAGGAGACGTGGTTCTTCATTATCTAGATCAAATATGACGAGTCTAGTATCAGTTGGGCTGACTTCCCCAAAGGTGGAGAGTAAGGATTTTTTCTAAGTTGGACAAGTTTGGAGGACCTCCAATACAGACATGGTTGGAGGAGACTGTGCCACGTCATTGACCAGAGTGTAATTGTGTGCTTCCCTAGCCCGGGGGATTTTAACATTCCATCATAATGGAATTTGATGGACACGAATGCTAGGTTTAGTATTAGGGAATTTTTTATGGGTCTTAAAATCCCTTTAACTCAACAGCAAGAACCAAACCTTCCAGAGAGGCCCAATTAGACTCTGCAACGTTTAATGGTGGAATGGTTCTCCAGATCTTGTGATCCAACCAATTAGTTGATGGGATTTACGTTTTCTTGTGAATGCCTCTCCTTCAATTTGGGCATTCTCTCTTTTTATATTTTCTCTTAGATGGGACTGATATAATATAGAAAGATGGTATAAACCAACTAGGAAACAAAATGGGAACAAACTTTAACTACTAGATAATAGGTTGAGACTGGGATAACCCTTACACCCTAGCATGCAGACAATGATCGTCTACCACATGCCTAGTACTAATAGATTAACCATGTGATTATTTTGATTACTGAATGAGATACAAATTATCAGAAGAAAAAATGCATGTGATAAATGATGGAAAGTAAAATAATTCACTCAACTCTAATAATCAATCACATAATAACACAAATATTCATTTTCATCATTGAAGAAAGAAATGTAAAACATTGCATCAGATAACTTATCAATAGATTTAATAGCTCTTACTTGTTACTGCATCCATTCATGAGATGAAATAGGAAATAATTCTTCTCCACATCCAATCATACATGCATTTGATTAAAACATAAACTTGTCTTTGGTCCAAAAGGACTTCTCAATTAAAGGCAACTCCAAAATAGTTCTTAACAAAACCAAAAAAATGAGAGTTTCTTGCAACAACCATCGACCCTTTACTAATCGTTCGATGCCCTTATTTATAACATAAAATTAACTAAAAATAACAACTAAAGTGAAGATAAGAAAAAAAAAATCACCACATGGCGTTCTATCCTATGGGTTGTTCTACGAGTCATCTGAAGATATCACTTAAGAGGGTGAATCTTCTCGTACTCCGACCATTGGATGAACAGATCCTCATAGGTATTAGCGTATGGGAATTTATGTTGTTCCATCGGGGCCAAGTGAATCTCTCTTATCTCTACTGCATGTGCTTGGTACTTAAATATATTGGCACTTAACTATTGTAGCATAGCCCAAGCTTTGATTGGGTGCTCCATAAACTGTCACAACTGACCTAGCGCCTTGTCTGTGACCTTTGCTATTTCTTCGGCCCATGATGAATCTTGCTCACTGTGAGATTTGACTATTTCACACAAGTCAACGAAGTCATCGAGTGTGCCAAACTCAGGGAGTCTGATATCCTTCATTGCCTTGTTTATTTTCACCCAACTCTTCTCACACTTGGCCCATTTTCCTTAAATCTCCCGATGAGGCTCTTGACCCAGTTTTGCCCAATACTCGACCGACTTATTGATGTGGTCGATGCTTCTTTCCCTTAAAACCCGGATTTCATGCTCTTCGAAATCTCGACCCTTTTGCACTGCGCTGATATACTCGATTCTTTTTTAGGCCTGTTGCTCTTTCTCGTACCACCTCTCTATATATTTTCATTCCGCAAGTGCCATGAGGGTGTCTTCCTGAAGCTTGGTTATCCTTGCATTGAATAGGTTTAGTTCATTTGTGAACTTGTTGTAGGCCTCCTTGAATTCTCTCTTTAGGTACACCGTGACCTATGTGGTGTCCTGATAGTACTTCGCCAAGTGGCACAAATGTTCTAGTTCCTTCAGGGCAGCGGCCAACTCCTATTCATCTATTTTAGCTTTGTCCAGGGTGGAATCTATGATTGTCATCCCTACACCGATGAGTTCAGATGTTTTAGCATGCTCTATGTTGATCAGATGTTCCTCTGTAGTGATGATGATGGAGTGATCTAAAGTAATCCTCCTCTTCTTGGTGGTCCTCTGAATGATAGCCCTCCTTTTCCAGTCATAAGCTAAGGCATGTATGTCGAATACTTCATCCATGGGTTTAGGGATTTGTTGATCTCCCGAGGTGAGTATATTTCCCAGAATTATGATGGTATATACTTGTTCAAGATTGGGTTCTTGAACTTCCTCATTGTTCTCCAAAGGATTGAATTTTGTCTGTCGCTCATCGGTGGTTTGAGTACCGATTGAAATAGAGGCGTGAGGGATAAGCTTGGTACTTACTTATTCATCGATCGTTGGGACACCTATTTCCTACTACGGGGCTCCTTCCTTTGGCTCATCTGACCCCATATCATTGTTCGAACTGTCTTCTTGGTCTCCAGTGCATTGGGCAGATTAGTGTCTAGGATACTCTCGACTTCTTGTTATTTCTGTGGGACCTCCTAAATTTGGGCATGGGGAATAGGGGAAGATGTCTTCTCTGGTCCCTTTTCTTCTTCAATATGCACTGGGGTCACAAGAGATACTTTTGGGCTCTCGTCATTGTCATGTATCTTTATCAGATCACTTAAGGGGCTTGACGCAGTGATCCTCTGCGATGCTTCGACAGTCCATGGTTGAGTCGAAATGCTTGTCGGTGATCCAGCTGGTGGCGTTGTGAATTCAAGGTTGTCTAACCCCGTAATTTCATCAAGGTCTACAAATTGAGGGCCGCTTGGTCCCATCTGGATTTCATTCAAGTTTTCAGTAGGGAACATTTCCATGTTTGTGATATCTGGGTCATCTTGCAACTGATCAATTATATGATGCACATGTTATAACATGAGTAACCCCCTCTCCCGTGCATCCTAGTCCTTGGGGGAACTTCTATCTTTTACTAGGGTTACTAAGGGAATCTGTGTTGCTTCAGCTGCTACCCGGGGGGCTTCTGCTACTTCGGCTGATATCATTTCTTCCCTGGCCCTGAGGGCCTCTTAACTTGATTGTTTTAGGATCACCGTCTGTTCATCCACACTCATGGATCTGAACCTGATCATCTTAGGGTCGACCATCCTTGCAACAACTTCATCCCAATCCTTATCATTTTTCGTGAAGACCTTGTCTTCAAACTTGTCGTGGGCGTATGTCCAACATGACGATACTTGGGATGCATGTTTCAAGACTAGACCCTTTGGGTCATGTTTGCAGAAATGGTCGTTCTGGAATGGGAACTCTAGTTGAATCAATCCTTCTTTCTTATCTTGGGCAGGGCCTTTTACCAGGTAGAAACCTATATGGAATCCATAAGGTATAAATTCTCGTTTCTTGTCTTTCACCAGGGTAGCATTGTAGCCTTGTAGGATAGTTTGGTAGTATATCTACCCTACTACTAGTCGATTAGGAACATGCATAGGTAAAGGGTGTGGTTCTCTGGTGGCTCCAAAAACCCTAATGTAGGTATCACACTCATCTATATACCAGTGGCCAACCTTTGATATCATCTTTTTGGCCACAACCGATAGTCTTGTACATTATCTCTTGGAAAGAATAAAATGAATGCATGCGATGAATTCATCGTAGATGAGGGAGTATGATATTTTATACCTGTTCTCCCATAAAATGTTGAAGTAAACATGGAACAGGATTTCTGAGGTGTGCCATCTCAAGTTCATGTTGGAAAAGAAATTTATGGTGCACATGACGTCCAACAAATATGAAGCCATGTAGAAGGTTGTAGTCTCTCCTTCTTTCGACGTCTGAGCCTATTGTATGCAGATGCTCAACTTATTTTATATGATGGATCCTCAATTGAAAGCTCTCCCGAAAATGGCCACTGTGTAATCTAGAGGAATCCATCGCTTTGAAAACCTGGAATAGTCCATCTCCCCATACAAACAACAGATGAGAGCCATTACATAGATATATGTCTCCCTTAAGTTGGTTGTCTAGTACTATTTGGAGGTCCAATTCATGTATTTTTTATCTTCTCTCCACCATGAATCCATCACCTAGCCAGTGTCATGGCACTTGTAGAATATTACAACGAAATCAATGTTCAGTTGCTCCTTCGGGTCTCTAAGATTGTAATAAATATGCACCTCTACTGGAAGGAAAACCTTGACACACTCGCCATTGACGTCGTTAATCAAAAATTTATGTGTGTATCTGTGGTCGATGAGCCACTTTAGGATTTATAAGTAGGGGAACACTAGAGTTCTTCTTTCCACCATGTGCAAGTATGATCTTCGAATGTTCGGAAAGACTTCATCATCGAGCTTTCTCATATCGGGTTCATTGTGTAGGGTATATTCTAGGAATTCTTCCCAACTAATCTTCTTGAAGAGTTCTCCCCATTGCGGGAGTGCTGCCTTGGTCCCTATTCTTTTTTTTGTGTCTCCAAAGGATGGAGGTTGAGTGAAAATCTTCTTGGTGGATGTCCTGATGATTGGTTCCAGCCTTGGGGAAAATTCTAATTGTTTTGTGGTCGCTGAGGAAGAGCCTTCTCCCACCTCTTGTTTCTTTAGCTTCAACTCTCTTGGAGATAGCCTGGTGATTAGTTTTCTTGGAGGCATTGTCCCTTAAATTGAAAAAATCCTTTAGGGTTGGTGTACAGAGATAAATTGAATGAAAAGGTATATACGAAGTGAAAACACAAAAAATACAGACTGGTACATACCTCTAACGCTTGCTAAACCTTGAAGTTTCATACTCACGGGATCTTGGAAGCTTTCGAATTGCTCGTCTCGCTCCTATGGAGGCTCTGAAACTCCTTTGTGTGCAGAATGGTCTTGTTTATGATGGCTCAAGATAATTTAAATGGGGAAAAACATATTGTGTCATATATACCAATTAATTCGGGTGATGAGTGAAATTCAAACAAATCTACCACCAAATCTCTGCAATTTAATTCATCGTGGGTTGACGGTGGAGGGCGATGTGTTCTATCGGTAATTTCAAATGGCATTTTGATTCACACATGAAGCATCAACTAGTGTGAGATTTGGAATTAATTAGTCCCTTAAATGCTCCGAATTTAAACGTATCTGGCGCTAAAATGTCCCATCACGTTGCTTTCCTAGTGGGAGGATCAGGGATCGACAATGTATTATGGATGTTTTCATTGATATTCTTCTGCAAAAAACCTCCAACGCATATTGAATTCATCGTATGGTGCTGACATGGAAAAAATGGCTTGGGACACGTGAAAATGAAGACCAGTGACTTAATTCACGAGTATTAGTCGGATTCGGGGCTTTCCTCCAGTTGTGCATTCTTAAACTAAACCTGGGATCTCTAATGTCGAAAAGGTGTCGAGGATCGACGATCGGGGATAAACCTATCACATATTTTCCTTTAGGTTAGCATCTTCAAAAAATTGTTGATGTCGAAATGCTTCAGGAATCAGTGATTGGGGAAAACTCCTTAGCGTGGTCACAATGTTTGTCATGATTCAGTTTTCTTCAATTCTGAAAACCGCGTTGGGTATCCGCTGTCGCCGATACCATTTCCTTTCCTTTCAATTGTTATTCCCTTTTCCTTTTATCAATGTCGAAGGGGATCAAATATTGATGATCTCCATATGTGATACCTTTCTCTAAAAAAAAACTTCCTTTCACCGATATCGATGAAGATCGATGCTCGACGACTGAGGTTTTCTGAGTGATTCCTTTTTTCCTTTAAATTTCTTCCGATGCCGAATCTTTAAGCACTTCGGGTGAAATGTTTTGGCTGTTGATTCCTTATTTAATTGTTGAGTATTTTTAATTCATGGGGTTTTATAGAGTTATAGAAACATGAAAATCTCATGGGATTCAAAAGAAAAATAAAATACCAAACATTTCTCAAAAGGGGGTCAAATTAAGACAGTGCAAAGATTAAGTGGTACCCAAAAAAGAAAAAAATTTGACATAGGATTCTTAGGGTGTGTTTGGTGCTCAACAAATGGAGAATTACTGAGCAAAAGAAGAAAAGTTGTTCCTTCCTCAGGCTCGGTTGATGCAGAAGTTGATTAGGAACTTACTGGTTTTCATCAGAGCTTCTTTTACCCTTGCATTTGGAATTTTCGCGGTTGATACATTTGGATCTACCTGTGGGGTTTTTAACCTTTATTCCACCTTATTTTCCTATGACCTTGACTGACTCCCTCTTTTGACAATATTCTAGTAAATAATTCACAGGCACTAGGCCCTTTTGTTACCTTCAATCATCTGCTATGGTGTTGCTCTGCTGCCAGCAAGCATCCATAGCCCCGGCGGAGTAACCCCGACATCACATACCTTGATCCGTTGCTAGTGAGAATCCATAACCTCGATGGAGATATCTGCATACCCTCTCCCACTATGCACTCATTTGATATAATTGACTTTTATTTCGACAGAATGCCCTGAGCGAGCGGGAGAGGAGGACATTTCTTGTTTGCAAAAATATGAGGTGATTAAGGTGAAACCCACTAGCTATGTCTATGAGGTGCATGTATTCCTTTCCATCTTTCCTTCTTTCCCTTAAGGTCTTACCAGGCCACTAAGAAGACACTTCTGCATTTCTCCAAATTTGTTCCTCTACGTAGGTTAGATGGAAAATCCCTTGAAAGGACCGAGCCATAGATTTTGAAACTTAGAATGTTTGCCTTTAGGCTCATTTGCTCTGTCCCACTTCAGGAAAACTCAAACTGATAATAACATTTCAAGGTATAGAATAATACACAACATGTCACTTCCACAAATATGGTTGGCTTGAAATAATATCACAAAATTCAAGGCAAGCAATATCACACAATACCTCGTCTTTGAAGGGATTGATGTTGTGGGGTAGATGACACTATTGGATGACACAAAGATCTCTTCCTTGGTTGTGGGT
This sequence comes from Picea mariana, assembly GCA_032191745.1. Classification (NCBI taxonomy): domain Eukaryota; kingdom Viridiplantae; phylum Streptophyta; class Pinopsida; order Pinales; family Pinaceae; genus Picea; species Picea mariana. The sequence continues at coordinate 59,091 of JASDQU010241683.1, read as the reverse complement.
GTGGGGATGGTGTAGGGCTGCAGGTGCGGTGTTATTGGTAGGTCTAGCTGCTTGATGACCTTTGTTGAAATCAGGTTCTTATGACTACCACTATAGACAATGAAATGCAGCGGATTCCCCTTTAACCACATATGTGAGTGAAAGAGGTTTTCTCATTCCTATGGTTCTTCTAGTTCGCTTGGTTGGACTTTGGTGGTAGAGACAATGGCACTGGGTTTAACACCGATGATCCGCTTCCCACTTTCTGGATTCTATTATGAGTCAGAATCTTCCTCTAACTCGGAATTTTTAAGCTCAGCCACCAGTGACTTCTTGGAGCGACATTCTTTGGTGTTGTGTGAAGGTATTTTATTGTATTCAAACCATTTTCCTGTGTCCTTCTTCAACTTCTCATTACTCTTCTTGGGTTGCAGCTTGGATTGGTTTTCCTGAGAGAGACCATCCTTTCTCTATCCCTTTTTTTGTGGGTTGGGGTCTCCTTTTCCTTGCTTCGGCTATGAGGACTTTGTAGATCAAAACTCTCACCTCTTATGCTTAAATTTTTGCTCGATCTTGACAACATATCTATAAGTCGCACCTAATGATGTGATGTCCATAAACTCCATTTTTGTTTGAATGTTTCTATGCATATAACTGTGGTATTTGAGAACCATATGTCGTTCAGAGTCTTTGATACCCAATTTGGTGTGCAGGGTATGCAAAATATTGGTGAAATCTCGTACTGTCTGGTCCCTTTCCTGACGTAGCATGGTCCATCTTGTGTATCGGTCCTCGTATCTTCCAACAAGGTAGTACTCTTCTTTAATGGAATCCATAAAGGAATCCCATGTGGGGGTGACCACAAATATTGCATATTCCTCTATGGCCCTTTTTCTAAAAGTAAGTATCCCACTAGTCCTTAACATGGGGGATTGCCTTCAGGAGTGAAAAAATAATCATTTCCCTATTGGAATATTTGTGGACCAAAAAATACCCTTCGAGCATATTCAACCATTTATCTACAACATACGCATATATAAATCCTTCAATTAATGGAGTATCAAAATTTACCTGTGCCTTGAAGGGGGTTGCATGGATTCTTGATGAATATATGTCTCCTGTGGGTAGCCGCCGAAGGATATGTGAAAAGTTGTCCATCATTTTGTTCTTTTGTCGTGCAAGGGATTCCTTGAGAAACATTTTAAAAGTATCTCCTCCTCCATCTTATTTATTCTCATCCCCCATGGGTTGTTTTCGGGCTTAGCAAGATTGATCTTTCAAAGGAGTGACTAGTTTGAGTCTCAACTTCTTGTACCCAGATCTTGTCAGGGACATGCGTGAAGAAAAATAAATGAAGAGAAGACCGCTCTGACACCACTAATATGAATTTATGAGAAAAATGAAAGGAGTAAGAGATTGAATACAATAACATATAGATACGAAGAAAAACAACAGTTATCCAATGAACAATAACTTCTATTGAATAAATAAAATAGGTTGAAACTGTAAAACTATAGAATTGGAAACAACTTGCTTGAATGGTGGTAGTTATATTTGAGAACAGATGTGGCTTTCTACACACATCTGTCTAAATAGAATGATTACATTGAGGCTCCAGATGCCTTTTTAACATCACTCATGAATTCCAAAATCTTACACATCCAAAAACCTAACCCTAGGAGATGAAATGCCAAAATTTATGTGGGCCCCGATCGGTAAGTTGGTACCTCAACTTCTTGGGGTTGTAACTTTTGCATACAACCTTCTTTTTAGGCACACAATAGCTTGTTGGAAAGGTATTTTCAAGAAATATACATTAAGCTATCAAACGTTGACTTTGTCTATAGTTTTATTATGGGAAGACAAAAAAACATTGTTTAGGGCCCAAAAATGGCCCTAGAAGTACATAAAGATGTACTGGCATGAAAACTTCCAAAATAATCTAGTTGGATTAGGTGGGTAGCCACCAATCTCCACTTGGAAACTATGTAGGTATTCATACAACTCTAGAAGTGTAGCACCCACAATTACAAAGAAACACAAAAGAACGTGTTGATCTAAAAGTTGTTAAGAGGAGCTAGTTGGAATAGGTGGGTGGCCACCAATATCCACCCCGATCAGACCTCCCCTCTTAGGAGGTAATAGTCTCCATTGCATTGAGATCCCCCAATAGGTGAGGAACATTATGTTGAATTTGTCCCTGGGTGAGCCACTTTCCTTGGTGTAGGAGCTGTCATGCCTTGAAAACCCAATAAATATGGATCCTCTGTTGGCGAGTGCCTTTGACATGTGTGTCAATTATCTGATCAGTGGATTCCTATTCCATGTAGTCAAGTTTGAGCTCTATTGGTGTCAACTATTATACAATATCTAAGGTGTCCAATATTGGTGGAAAATATGGCCGAAGGAGGTCCACATTGAACACTGGGTGAAAGCCAAGGAAGGGTGAAGTGTTGAGTTCAAAATCATTGCTACCCATAACCTTGGTGATAGTGTAAGGACCATATAGAAGTGGGTGGAGCTTCCGATGGGGCTCTGTAAAGCATTCTTTCTACAAATGTAACCAGACCTTGTCTCCCCCTGAAACTGGTGTGGTACCTAGTTTTTATCATGGAGTTGCTTGTAGTTAACATTGCCTTTCTGCAAAATCTCATGGAATTGTTGGTAGATGTGTTGAATCCGCTCAATGAATCTGGTAGATTTTTCAGCGTCATATGGAACATGGAAATATTCTTCCCATTTGATTTCAAGAGGTAGTGAAACATATATGGGACCCAAGGGTTGGAATCCTATCCCTACCTGAAATGGGATATGGCTTGTGGAACTATGGAGATCCATATTGTAGCTTTGTTGAACATAGGGAAGACTCACATCCCATGTATGTGGATGCTTAGAGTTGTACATCCACATGATTTTCAAAATCATCTGATTGACGACCTTCGTTTGGCCATCGGTTTGGGGGTGGAAAGCAGTGGATTTAGTGACCTTGGTGTCCAACAGTCACCAAAGACTCGACCAAAATGTGATGAAGAATCTCTTGTCCCGATTTGAGGTGATGGTATGTGGTATCCCAAAATGGACCCACACATGTTAGAAGAACATCTTGGCAGTATCTTTCATTGTGATGTTCTTATTATAGCTTATGATAATGGCCATCTTCAAAAGATGATCAACTGCCACAAATACACAATCATTTTCATGCTTGGTGGACAGAAGGCCAGACATGTAATCCATCGAGATGGATTCCCAAGGCCTCCCGAGAGTAGGAAGAGGGGTGTATAAGCATTTCTTCTTGATGGTTGGCTTGGAAATGGCATAGGAAGTGCAAGATCAGATATACTTGTTGAATTTTTGGCCAATAAAAATGTTTATGTAGAATGGCCACAGTTTTCTCCAGGCCAAAATGTCCTGCCATCCGACTATACTGAGACTCCCAAATTATCATTGCACGCTCTCTTGTGGGAACAAAGAGTTGGTCCAAATGGCATAACATTCCATATTGGATGTGAAAATAGGTGACATTCTCTCTTGTACCCAAGAGCTGATAGGTGGTGGCAAAGTCAGGGTCATGTTGATAAAGTTGGGGCCACTCAGATGCCTCATGCCCATAGGAATGGAGCATTGTGGTGAGTGCAGTAATGGGAGGGTTACTAAGGTAGTCAGCGACATGATTTGATCATTGTTTTATACTTGATGTTGAGATGGAACTTTTGTAGGTATGTGGACCAATTTTGATGGTGGTCCTTCTACAACTACCCCTGTTTTTGTATAAACTGTAGAGGCTTGTGAGCATTGTGGATGATTTTCTCCTTTCCTAGAATGTAATGTTTCCATTGATAGAAGTCTTACACAATAAATACATTTATTTTTCATATGTGGGGTATTTCCAAACAGTATCTAAGAGTGTATCACTATGGTATACTATTGGACGACCATGTAAAGTGAGAAGTGTGTCGACAACATAGTTAGTGGAATCAGACTCACTCTCGAATGGTTGTTGTAGATCAGGTAAGGAGGTACTAGAGTTGACCACAAGAAATGCTTAAGATCAACAAATGATTGTTGTTGTGCCTACCCTCATGCATAATTTTCCTTTCCACCACCCTTGGTTACTTAGATGAGGACCCATGCAATAAGGGAGAATCCCAACAGGAGCCTTCGATAGAAGTTGGCAAGTCCTAAGAAGCTTCAAAGCTCGGTTAGTGTGGTCAGGGCTGACCAGTCATGAATGACTTGGATCTTAGCTGGATCCACATGTACGCCATCATCATCAACAATGTATCCCAAGTATTGGACCATGTTCATTCCAAAGGATCATTTCTCCAAGTTGACATATATCTTGTATTGTCGTAGAGTGCCCAAACCCTATTGAATATACTGCATGTGTTCCTCCCAAGTTCTACTGAAGATGAGGATGTCATACATATATACCACCACAAAAGAGTTGGTGAAGGGTCTCAATACATCATCCATCAATCTCATGAAAGTTGTTGGTGCATTTGTTAAACCAAATGGCATGACCAGCCATTCGAAGAGACTTTATTTAGATTTGAAAGTTGTCTTCCAGACATGTTTTGGTTCTATGGGAACTTGGTGGTAGCCATACTTTAGGTCAATATTGTTGAAGAACTTTTATCCCTTGAGTTGGTCAAGAAGGTCATCAATTCAGGGAATTGGGTACTGGTTCCTGACTGTGATTTTGTTTAATGTTATGTAATCAATGCAGAGATGCCAGGTCTCGTCTTTCTTCTACACTAGCATGATCGGGCTTCCGCAAGGGGAGGAGCTAGGCCAAATGTTCCCCTTTTGCAACAGCTCTTAGATATGGTGCTTGATTTCATCATTTTCCATCAACAAGTGAGGATAGACTAGTCCATTAGGAAGCGGGGCATCACGGGTTAGATCAACTGGATGATTGACTTGGCAGTGCGTCGATAACCCAATGGGTGAGAAGAAGATGTCTATGTACTCTTCCACGATCTCGTCCACTCGATTCTGCTACAAAGAGAGGCTCTGTGTAGAGGTATTAGATTTGGCAGAGACCTTCTACTTACTGCAAGCATTGATCACAAATAAGACAAACTTCCTGGTCTGTGAAATGAACTAACTACATAAGTAGCGATACCTATGGTATTATCTACAATTTACTACTAAAATTAATAATAATACTGCGGGGTATAGACTCATACACAACATGTCACTTACACAAATATGGAATGCCTAAAAGAAAATAAAAAAATTCAAAGGAATCAATATCACACAATGCCTCATCTTTGAAGGGGTTGATGTTGTAAGGAAGATGACACAGTTAGCTGGCATGGATATGTCATCCTTGGTGAAGCCATCTGATGGTGTAGGGTTGCAGGTGTGGTTTTATCGGTAGCTATAACCACTTGATGACCTCTACTGAAATCAGGTTCTTCTGACTGCCACTAACGACAATGAAATGCAGTGGATTCCCCTTTACCCACATTTGTGAGTTAAAGAGGATTTCCCCTTCCTCTGGTTCTTCTGGTTCGCTTGGTTGGAATTTGGTGGTAGCGACAGTGGAAGCAGGTTCTACATTGATAATATGATTCCCACTTTCTAGATTTGATTCAGAGTCACAATCTTCCTCTGAATCTGAATCTTTCAGCTCGACCACCAATGACTTCTTGGAGTGACATTCTTCGATGATGTGCCAAGGGATTTTATGGTATTCAAACCATTTTTTTGTGTCCTTATTCAACTTATCATTAACCTTATTGGGTTGTGGCTTGGAATGGTTGTCCTGAGAGCGACCATATTTTCTTTGTCCCTTGTTTTGTGGGTTGGGGATCCTTTTCCCTACTTCAGTTGTGAGGAGTTTGTAGATCCAAACTCTCACCTCTTCTGATTAAATGTCTACTCGATCTTGACAACATATCTATAAGTCGCACCTAATGATACAATGTCTAGAAAATCCATTTATGTTTGAATGTATCTATGAAGACAATTACAGTATTTGAGCACCAGATGTCGTTCAGAGTATTTGATACCCAATTTGGTGTGCAAGGTATTCAAAATATTGGTGAAATCTCGTACTGTATGGTCCCTTTCCTAACACAGCATGGTCCATCTTGTGTATTGGTCCTCGTATCTTCCAACTGGGTAGTACTGTTCTTTAATGGAATCCCTAAAGGAATCCCATGTGGGGTGACCACAAATCTTCCATATTCCTCTATGGCCCTTTTCTCAAAGTAAGTATCCCACTAGTCCTTAACATGGGGGATAGCCTTCAGGAGTGAAAAAATAATCATTTCCCTATACAAAAAGTTATGGACCAAAAAATACCCTTTGAGTAGATTCAACCATTTATCTACAACATTTGCATCTATAAATCCTTCAAATAATGGAATATCAAAATTTACTTATGCCTTGAAGGGGGTTGCATGGACGCTTGATGAATATGTGTCTCCTGTGGGTAGTCTCCGAAGGATATGTGCAAAGTTGTCCATCATTTTGTTCTTTTGTCGTGCAATGGATTCCTCGAGAAACATTTTAAAAGTATCTCCTCCTCCATCATATTTCTTCTTGTCCCCCATGGGTTTTTTTGGGGGTTATCAAGGTTGATCATTCAAAGACGCGACTAGTTTGAGTCTCAACTTCTTGTACCCAGATCTTGTCAGGGACATGCATGAAGAAAAATAAATGAAGAGTAGACTGCTCTGAAACCACTGATATGAATTTATGAGCGAAATGAAAGGAATAAGAGACTGAATACAATAACATGGAGATACAAAGAAAAACAACAGATATCCAGTGAACAATAGCTTCTATTGAATAAATAAAATAGGTTGAAACTGTAAAACTGCAGAACTGGAAACAACTTGCTCGAATGGTGGTAGTTATATTTGAGAAGAGATGTGGATTTCTACACACATCTGTCTGAGCAGAATGACTACATTGATGCTTCAGAGGCCTTTCTAACATTACTCATGAATTCCAAAATCTTACACATCCAAAAACCTAACCCTAGGAGATGAAATGCCAAAATTTATGCGGGCCCCGATGGGTAAGTTGGTACCTCAACTTCTCAGGCTCGTAAATTTTGCATACAACCTTATTTTTAGGCACACTCTAGCCATTTGGAAAGGTATTAGAATTGTTCATGCACATGATTTTCACAATCATTTGATTGACGACCTTTGTCTGGCCATCGGTTTGGGGGTGGAAAGTAGTGGATTTAGTGGCCTTGGTTTCCAAGAGTCACCAAAGACTCGACCAAAATGTAATGAGGAACCTGTTGTCCCGATTTGAGGTGATGGTATGTGGTATCCCACAATGGATCCACACATGTTAAAAGAAGAGCTTGGCAGTATCTTTCGTTGTGATTCTCTTCTTGTAGGCTATGATAATGGCTATATTCAAAAGATTATCAACTACCACAAATACACAATCATTGTCATGCTTGGTGGACGGAAGGCAAGACATGAAATCCATCAAGATTGATTCCCAAGGCCTTCTGAGAGTAGGAAGAGGGGTGTATAAGCCTTTCTTCTTGATGGTTGGCTTGGAAATGGCACAGGAAGTGCAAGGTCAGATATACTTGTTGAATTTTTGGCCAATAAAAATGTTTCTATAGAATGGGCATAGTTTTCTCCACGCCAAAATGTCCTACCATCTAACTGTATTGAGCCTCCCAAATTATCTTTGCATGCTCTCTTGTGGGAACCCAGAGGTGGCCTAGATGGCATAATATTCCATCTTGGATGTGAAAATAGGTGACATTCTCTCTTGTACCCAAGAGCTGATAGGTGGTGGAAAAGTTAGGGTCATGTTGATAAAGTTGGGGCCACTCAGATGCCTCTTTCCCATAGGAATGGAGCACTGTGGTGAGTGCAGCAATGGGAGGGTGACTAAGGTAGTCAACAACATGATTTGATCGTTGTTTTATACTTGATGTTGATATGGAACTGTTGTAGGTATGTGGACCAATTTTGATGGTGGTCCTTCTACAACTTCCCCTATGCCTATATGAACTATAGAGGCTTGTGATCAGTATGGATGATTGTCTCCTTTCCTAGAATGTAATGTTTCCATTGACATAAGTCTTACACAATAAATAATTTTTTTTTTCATACTTGGGTATTTCCAAACAATATCTGGGAGTGGCTCACTATGGTATACTATTGTATGACCATGCGGAGTGAGAATTTCATCGACAACATAGTTAGTGGCATCAGACTCAGTCTCGAATGGTTGTTGCAGATAAGGTAAGGAGAGTACTAGAGTTGACCACAAGCAATGCTTCAGATCAACAAATRATTGTTGTTGTGCCTTCCCTCATGAGGAATTTTCCTTGCCACTRCCCTTGGTTACTTGGATGAGGACCCATGAAATATGGGAGAATCCCAACACGAGCCTTCGATAGAAGTTGGCAAGTCCGAAGAATCTTCGAAGCTTGGTTAGTGTGGTCAGGGCTGGCCAGTCACAAATGACTTGGATCTTAGCTGGATCCACATGTACCCCATGATCATCAACAATGTATCCCAATTATTATACCATGTTCATGCCAAAGGATCATTTCTCCAAGTTGACATATATCTTGTGTTGTCACAGAGTGCCCAAAACCTATTGAATATACTGCATGTGATCCTCCCAATTTCTTTTGAAGATGAGGATGTCATACAGATATACCACCACAAAAGAGTTGGTGAAGGGTCTCAATATATCATCCATCAATCTCATGAAAGTTGTTGGTGCATTTGTTAAACCAAAGGGCATGACCAGCCATTCGAAGAGACCTTCTTTAGATTTGAAAGTTGTCTTCCAGACATGTTTTGGTTCTATGGGAAACTAGTGGTAGCCATACTTTAGGTCAATCTTGTTGAATAACTTTTATCCCTTTATTTGGTCAAGAAGGTCATCAATTCGGGGAATTGGGTACTGGTTCCTGACTGTGATTTTGTTTAATGTTATGTAATCAATGCAAAACCGCTAGGTCCTGTCTTTCTTATACACTAGAATGATCAGGCTTCCACAAGGGGAGGAGCTAGGTTGGATGTTCACCTTTTGAAACATCTCTTAGATATGGCACTTGATTTCATCATTTTCCATCAGCAAGCGAGGATAGACTGGTCCATTAGGCAGCAGAGCATTGAGGGTTAGATCAATTGGATGATTGACTTGGAAGTGCATTGGTACCCCGATGGGTGAGAAGAAGATGTCTCTGTACACTTCCACGATCCCGTCCACTTGATTCTGCTGCAAAGAGAGGCTCTGTGTAGAGGTATTAGATTTGGCAACAACCTTCTTCTTACTGCAAGCATCGATCACAAATAAGACAAACTTCTCGGTCTGTGAAATGACCTTACTTCATAAGCAGCGATACCTATTGTATTATGTACAATTTACTACCAAAATTGATAATAATACTATGGGGTATAGACTCATACACAACATGTTGCTTCCACAAATATGGAAGGCCTAAAAGAAAATAAAAAAATTCAAAGGAACCAATATCACACAATACCTCATCTTTGAAGGGCTTGATGTTGTAGGGTAGATGACACAATTGGCTGACTTGGAGATGTCGTCCTTGGTGAAGCCATCTGATGGTGTAGGGTTGCAGGTGTGGTTTTATTTACAGTTCTGACCACTTGATGACCTCTACTGAAATTAGGTTCTTTTGACTGCCACTAACGACAATGAAATGCAACAGAGTCCCCTTTACCCACATTTGTGAGTTAAAGAGGCTTTCCCCTTCCTCTGGTTCTTCTGGTTCGCTTGGTCGGAATTTGGTGGTAGCAACAGTGGAAGTGGCTTTAACATCGATAATATGATTCCCACTTTATAGATTTGATTCTAAGTCACAATATTCCTATGAATCAGAATCTTTCAGCTCGGCCACCAATGACTTCTTGGAGCGACATTCTTCGGTGATGTGCCAAGGGATTTTATGGTATTCAAACCATTTTCTCGTGTCCTTCTTCGACTTCTCATTAACCTAATTGGGTTGTGGCTTGGACTGGTTGTCCTGAGAGCGACCATATTTTCTTTGTCCCTTGTTTTGTGGGTTGGGAGTCTTTTCCTTGCTTCGGCTATGAGGATTTTGTAGATCCAAACTCTCACCTCTTCTTCTTAAATTTCTTCTCGATCTTGAAAACATATATATAAGCCACACCTAATTATGTGATGTCTAGAAAACCCATTTATGTTTGAATGTATCTATGTAGACAATTGCGGTATTTGAGCACCATATGTCGTTTAGAGTATTTGATACCCAATTTGGTGCACAGGGTATGGAAAATATTGGTGAAGTATGGTACTGTCTAGTCCCTTTCCTGACGCAATGTGGTCCATCTTGTGTATTGGTCCTCCTAGATTCCAACAGGGTAGTATTGTTCTTTAATGGAATCCCTAAAGGAATCCCATGTGGGGGTGATCACAAATATTGCAGATTCCTTTATGGACCTTTGCTGAGAGTAAGTATCCTTCCATTCCTTAACATGGGGGATGGCCTTCAAGAGTGCAAAAGTAATATTTTCCTTGTCAAAAAAATTGTGGACCGAAAAATACCATTCGAGAAGATTCATCCAATTATCTACAACATCCACATCTATCAGTCCTTAAAATAATGGAATATCAAAATTTACTTGTGCCTTGAAGGAGGTTGCATGGCCACTTGTCTCCTATGGGAATTCGTCGAAGGATCTGTGCAAAATTGGCCATCATTTCATTCCTTTMTCTYGGAAGGGATTCCTCGAGCAACATGCTAAAAGGATCTCCTACACCATCATATTTCTTCTCATCCCCCATGGGTTTTAGTCAGGCTTGGTGTGTCTGACATTTCAAAGGCTCGACTAGTTCGAGTGCCAACTTGTTGTACCCAGATCTTGTCGGGGACATGCACGAAGAAAAATAAATGAAGAGCAGACTTCTCTGATACCAATGATCCCGATTTATGAGAAGAGTGAAAGGAATAACATATTGAATACAAAAAAAAAGAGATACAGAGAACAACAACATATATCCAATGAACAATAACTTCTATTGAATAAATAAAATAGGCTGAAACTGTAAAACTGCAAAACTGGAAACAACTTGCTCGAATGGTGACATCTATCTCTAAGAAGAGATGTGGGTTGATACACGCATCCGTTTGAGTAGAATGATTACAATGAGGCTCCAGAGACCTTTTTAACATTATTCATGAATGAAAATACCCTAGACATCCAAAATCCTAACCCTAGGAGATGAAATGCCAAAAGTTATGTGGGCCCCAATGGGTAATTTGGTACCTCAAATTACTAGGGTCGTAACTTTTGTATACAACCTTCGTTTCAGGCATGTGATAGCTTGTTGGAAAGGTATTTTCGAGAACTACACATAATGTTGTCAAATTTTGACTACGTCTACAGTTTGACTGTGGTAGGCCAAAAAAAAATTGTTTAGGGCCCCGAAACGGCCCTCGAAGTACATAAAGATGTAATGACATACAAAATTAAAAAATAAGCTAGTTGGATTAGGTGGGTAGCCACCAACCTCCACCTAGAAACTGTGTACGAATTCACATAGCCCCATAAGTGTAGAACCCACAATTAAAAAGAATTACAAAAGAATGTTTTAATCTAAAATTTGTCAAGAGGAGCCAGTTGGAGAGAGGAAATGGATAGAGAATTCATTCAAAGACTCCTACATATACATCATTAGCAAAGGAATAGTGAGTCCAAATGGGAAATGAATATATCAAAATTCAACTTGGTTTCATGATTGTCGAGATAGACTGTCTTCAACAAAGAAGGAGATGGGAGTGGATGTTGAGTACAAGATTCAAATTTAGATAATGTAGAAAACCAATGAGCAGACTTTTTTTTKAAGGAATAAATGAKCCAAAACTAGAACTAGATCTAACTAGTTCTAATAGACAAGAGCTAGATTCAAAGCCATATTCCAAATAAACAAGMAGAAGTACACTTAACAATATGAAGAATCAATCCAAAATGATCAAGTCCAAGATTAGTCCCAAAATATTCAACAAGGTGGAAGAGTGAAAGAATATTTATCATCATGTTAAGTTACTGAATAAGAGAATTTTAGTAAGTTGGAAAAATGAGAGTTATCATCACTAAGTTTTTGAAATATTCATACTTTTGGAGGACCAAAATTTCTTCAGTAGGAAGGTGTGATCTGGGAGGATATGGAATGCTCAAAGAGGTCTAGGAGGATCCATAAATGATAAAAAAATAGATCAAATCAAATTCTCTATAAAAGGACTTCATTTCATAGAGCTCAGCGATAGCTTTCCAATGGTGCAAAAAGCGCCTCAAATGGAGTTCGTATGCAAAATATATATCCAGACAAAGTTTTGGTCAACAAGGTCAAAAGTCAAAGTCAAGGTAACATGTGCCATCACTGGAAGGGTGACACATGGAACGACCATATATACTTTTTGAAACTTGAATCCAGTAGGACATAAATGACAAACTGATGAGGATGTATATACCCCTGCGTTTTTATAGAGGTGGTACTCCTCTTTTAGATTCTCTTGAGATTTCTAAATATTCAAAATGTGGGACTTGATAGAAGTTCGTTATAGGGATTCAAAGAAGAAGAAATATTACAATAAAATAAAAGGAAAATGTTTTTGTTTTATTTTAAAGGAAAGTTCCCGAGAAAGGACTAGGAATCGGACACATTCACACATTTAAAGCAAATAAGAAAAATTTCCTCACATCCATCATAATTTGAGTTAAATATTTCTGATCACATAAAAAATAAAACAAGATGATATGCATGCACAAGAGAAATTTAAAAAATTGAATACATGGGCAGCTCAAATAAAGATAATGATAGATCAACCTCAAATACTTTATATTCTGAAAATAGTGTTACAAAGAACAATTGAGATTGTTCCCGAAGTAGTTCTCTTGAAATTTCCAAAAATATATAGTCTGTTACATATTCTTGAAATTGTAAATGTGTTTGTCTTAAAGACTGGGATTGGGGATCTTGTAGGATATAAATCAAATAAATACAAGAAATAATATTTTAGAAAGAAGACGGTGGATGGTAGAAGAATCAACAAGACCTGGTAAGAAGAAAAAAAGGAGTTATCAGTCTTTGGTTAAACCTTTCTAGTGAAAGAGGTGGAACAACCAGATGAAGGAATTGATAAAGAAAAGAAAGATGTGATCAACGTAAACTTACTATGATGGTTGCTCCTATATTCAATTTCTCACTGATGTCCTTTTATCATTTTCATCAATGGTTATAGGGACTGTATCAATTGCTTCTTTGCCTTCATTTTTTAGTTTATCAATAACCTTCTTGAACCATTCTTCAATGTAACTTTCCATAGGTTCCACATTGAATTCATGCCATATTTTAATATTGAATAGCTCACCCTCCAAGTCATGGAGATCAATGGAAATTCCATGTAATATTTCTTCAATATCTTGAATTTTTATGGAGTAATCTACTAGCCAATTATCTATGGTGTTCTCATCATATTCAATTATGCCATATAATTTTTCAATTGACAATCCTTTAAAAATATCAACTTGCTCATCAAATTGTTGTTTTGTTAGGAACAATGAGTTGAGGATCAACTTGGGATATTGGACCTCATTAGTTCTTCTAGCTAGGTCCACCTCCATGATCCTTTTGAATAGATATTATCTCCTTTTTATGGCTTGGTTGCACGCCTGAACGATTATGTTCAAGTTCTTTATTTTCTCTTTCTAGCAGGAATTTAGCTACTTGACCTGACTTGAAGAGGGAAGGTCCTCTTCTCTTCTCTTTAACTATGAAATGTTGGAAAATTTAATACCAAAGGGTACCAAACAATCATGGTAGAAACCTTCATTTTTTAGGTTGACCTGTATATATTCAAGAAAGGCATGTGCCCTATATCCAAAAGAAATCATTTTGAAATTTCCCAAGCTTCTGTAATCAATGCCATTCTTTTCTTGATATTATTCTCCACATATCTCCTGGCTTATGTGAGTAAGCTTGAGGATCCTTTTATTTTGGATGCGGGCATGGCGGGTCTGAAATTTTCCAAAGGGTTGGAAAGGAGTGGAAGAGGAATCAAATTCTCTTGAAGTTCCTTAATCCTTTCATTTAACTTTATATTTTCTTCTTCGAGACCACCAATGGAATCGTCCAATGCATCGCCAATTGCTTTATGAAGTATTGAAATTTGGGAAGGACGCATATTTCTTAGGTTAACCTCTGAATGAGATTCCCCCTTTTTATTATTCACATCACTCTTCTCAATAAAAAAAAATTAGATTCATTGTCAAAGACAGTGCTCTGAAATACAAATGATACTTCTTTATCAAATATCTCATTTTACACAATTTCTGATGCCTGATTTTGGTGGGCCATGCCTCCTGGCTTATCAATGCTAGGAAACATCTTTTCAATGTCAACTTTGAGCTCCATATATTTGAGGGAGAAGCTATTGATGTCAATTTCCACGTGTTTCTCTTTTCCTCTTGTACAATATTCTTCCTCTTCTTCCTTAGAGGAAGTTTATGTGAGCTTTCAATTTTTCCTAGAGGGGGGTTCTTATCTCCTCCTCCACCTAAACTACTATTGATAACCATTATATATGGGTGGGCTGCTAGATCACTTCTATGAGGTGTTGTATTCTTAGGATTAACCATTGGGGACTGGGCACTCTTCTCGATGGGACCCTTTCCTCTCTATTTGTAAAACTCATTTGTACTGAGTACCATCTCTAAGTTGCTAGCAGCATGGGTAGGATTTCCTAGGTTATTATATTTTTCTTATCCTAGAACAATGTGGATAAATGAATTTATAAAACCCAATGTTAACACTTGTTCCACAAAGATTCCATTAGGGTGAAACCCTCTGATCTTTTCAGCATACTTAATATTCAATTTGTGGAAGTGGTTTGCAAATTCATCAATTTGGTTCATACTTATGAATACAAAATCCCCAACTTTCCAAGGAAAATGAATGAATTGTTTTTTTCTTTTTTCATGAAAAAAGTGCATCCAAAAGTTATATTGCCTTGTAAATTCTATAAAAAAAATTAGTTTGGATATATGGAATAATAGAAAGGAAGGATTTTCCTTGGAACCGAAAATCCTAATGACATTGTAATTCTCCATTTTCTCCAAAGTCCCCTTTCTATCCGGGAATTTACTAGCTTGAGCAGATATTCTTGGGGTATCTCATCCAAACAACAAATATTTAAGAGCTGAGACAAAGTCATTGAAAAATTCATAAAAATGCAGGGAAGCTTTTTGCCTCCATAATGCTTGGTACCAAAAGTTTATAGGGTTAAATTCACAATTTGCCTTCTTGCATATAGACAGTTTAGGAAATTGACAGCAATGCGCTATCACGAAAACCAAATAATAAAACATAAATAATTTATTATCCTTTTTATATTGAGACAATTGGGAAGAAATTTCAATGGAAATCGACTTCCACCAATTGAAAATGGCCTTCTACTT
>JASDQU010241683.1:20230-42735 GCA_032191745.1 Picea mariana | reverse complement strand
CGGAAAACCAATTCCTTGTATTCAAAGACTTCAGGAACACAACCTGCACAAGAAATTTTGGATGTCCAAATTACTTCCTTCTGAGCAGAAGGTGATGGATAATATGAGTATAATATGAGTATGCTCTATACCACTAAAAGTTATGGTCCTCTCCTCCAAAAATGTTCAAAGTATCTCCACATAACTTTTTCAAGCTGATACTTCAATAAGTTGACGAGAACGTTCTTTTGATCTAGATAATATTTGAAATGAGCGCTTGAGAGATAATATATAATCTTCCACAAATCATTCTTTAATGGGTTTAATAAGGAATCTCCTCGATCCATTCGCCTATTAATGAAAATATTTGCGGGACCTGTATGATGAGTTATTAGAATTAAACCATACTAAATTTGTATTGGGAATAGTGTAAAGGTAGCAAGGATGGACAAAAGAAAATAACATTTGGGACTTTTGTGAACCCGCCAACTCGTGAACCTGCCATTGGAGAAGGTTGAGAATTGGCTAAGTGTTGTAATGCGGTCAGTGGGACTGAATATAGGAGGTATGAGATACTTAGGAGATCAAGGAATCCAATGGTCAAAATGTAGATCGCGGATCGTTCAGGTACAAAATGTATTTCACGGAAAAAGGGATATGAAAGCTTGAAACCCGCTAACCTGGGAACCCACAACTATAAAAATGGCTAAGTATAGAACAATGTGGCGGTTGGTAAGAATCATGATGTGAGGTTGTGTATGGAGATGAGGATCCATGAGTCCTCCAACTCGCGAACCTGACATTTTGGAAAAATGACTAAGTATAACAACTAGAAAGGGAGAATAGAAGGGAAAAAAGAAAATGGAAATTAGGGTAAGTATAGAAGAGGAAAAATAAATGGACAAAAGGGGTTGGGAAAATAGAGAAGGGGAGGGAAATCCCAGAAGAGGGAATTGGTCTCAACAACTGGCTCCAACTGTGGGATGATAACCCTCTGTGGGTTGTCAAGAATCCAGATACTTTCATGACCAGGTGCTTCCACCCTTTGGGCTATAGAGTTGGAGTAAGAATATAAAAACTGAAAAAAATAAAATTATGTAAAATGAGAATGAGAAAGTATTAAGAGAAGAAACCTTTCAAATGTTTCTCGTTGATAGGTAGCATTAGTGTTTTACCCTTCATGTGTTAGATCATATAGGATTTAGACCCAATATCTTCTCGACGACATATGGTCTGATCCAGAGTGCTTCGAACTTTGTATGCATAGACAGTTTCTCCTTGGCCTTGTTCCAAAGTAGAACCAACTCTCCCTTTTGGAAATTATTTATAGTTGTGCTCTGATCAAAATATATTTTGACTCTTTGTTGCCTCTGAGAATTTTGATTCAAGGATTTTCTTTGTTCTTCTTCCAACTTCAACAACTAATCGATTCTCCTCTGGATGGGAGAATTTTCTTTTGTATCTTCATTATTAACCACAAAAATCAATCCATTGAGCTCGAGACTAATTAACATTTTTCATATCTTTCCCATAAAAAAATATATATGGAAACATCTCGGTGCTATCCTTCGGAGTCATTCTGCTTGCCCATAATGCATCTGTCAACTTTAGATGCCAATTCCTTTGATTCTTGTCAATGGTTTTCTTCAGTATCTAAACAAGTGTTTTGTTTGTGGATTCAGCAAGGCCATTACCTTGTGAATAATAATTCAATGATTGACCCATTATAATTCCATATTCTCCGCAAAACTATGTAAACTTCGATCCGATGAAAATCAAACCATTGTATGTGATAAATTTATCTGGGATGCCAAATATCGACATAATATTGTCTTTGAGGAATTTAATTATCTCTTCAGCATCATCCTTCTTTAATTCCACTACTTCTATCCATTTCGTGAAGTAATATATAACGGTGAGAATATATATGTGACCCTTGCTAGACTTCAAATTAATTAGCCTAACAACATCAAGTCCCTATTGGGAGAACGATTGTTCTACAATTATGGGTTGTAGAGGCAACGATGATCTCTTCATTTTTCCTGAAAATTGTTGACATGAAAAACACTTCCTTATCGCGGCATACGAGTCTCTGAAAATCGATGGCCAATAGAATATTTCTCTTATTATCTTGTGGTCAGTTGCAGTAGGTGAAAAGTGTCCACCACATATTCCCTCATGGAATTCTCTTATTAGTTCTTGGGCTTGATTTTCATCAACACATCTCAGTAGCATACCATCATAATTTCTTCTCAATAGTATGTCAGCAATAAACACATATTGATTTGTCTTCATCTTCAATGTTCTTCTCTCCTTGGGGTTCATAGTGACAGGAAATTTCCCAGACCTTAAGTAGAATATAATATCTCTATACCATTTTGAATCAGCTAATGGTTCCTCGACTGAAATTGAAATAATTCCATTGACCGAATCCCCATTCACGATGAGCTTACATAAACCTTGTTCTTTGATATCTTTGAAAGGTTTAATCTTGATATCATTTTCTTGTATTGTTTCCAACTAGTTATCCCATTTTCCTTCTCTCAATTGTTGATTTGGAAGAATATTCATTGGTGATGAGGGAACATAAGAAATAACATGGGAGTTCAATATGTATGTGTGAAAGTGTGCTACTACTTTTACAAGAGCCAAGGCCTACTTCTCCAGTTATGAATAGCTCAACTCATATTCATGTAGGGTTTTATTCATGAAACACTTTTGGATTTCTTCTCCTTTGATATTATTCTGAGTAAGAATGGATGCAACGACTTTCTCTGTAGAAAATCAATTGATGATGAAATATCTTTGAAAGTTCGGGCTAATGAGGACATGAGTAGTGGTGATTTCTCCTTTGATATTATTGAACACTTTTTGAGTATCTGTTGTTCATTTAAACCTTTTCTCCCTTTTTAGCAACAAATTTATTGTCTTCACGATACTTGCATAATGAGGAATAAATATTTGCACAAAATTGATCTTGCCAAAAAATGATTGGACTCCATTATTGGATGTCAGGGGGTTGATCTCGTTTATTTCTTTAATTCTTTTCGGATCTATGTAAATCCCTTCCTTGCATACAATATGCCCCAGCAATTTTCCTTGAGTCACAATGAAGAAGCATTTCTTTGGATTCAAAGAAACACCATATAATCTACATCTTTCAAAAACCTTTCTCAAATGATGGATATGATCCTCCCTTTTCTGTGAATGCACCGTCAAGTCATCTTGATAGTCTTCCATAAAATTTCTTATCAACCCGTTGAATGCATGATCCATGTCCCTCTAGAATGTGGCTCCAACATTCTTCAAACCAAAGGGAATTATATCATATGCATATGTCTCCCAAGGTGTGATAAATTTTGTCTTCACCCTATCTTCTTCAACCACCAAGACCTAGTTATATCCAGAAAAACCATCCAACATGGACATGCAGTCCAATCCAGTAACTTGTTGGAGAAGGAACTCCATATTAGGAAAAGGAAAGTTATCCTTTATGCTTGCTTTGTTAAGGTCTCTGAAGTCAACACACATACGGATTTCCCTGGTTTTTTTTCTTACAATTACAGGGTTTGAAATCCAGTCTGAGTGTCTAATGGGATAAATTATTCTTTCCTTCTTCAATTTCTCCAATTCAATATTTACCAAAGGTTTCATCTTGGGATTCGTGATCCTTATTTTTTTCTTCACCGCCTTTGCTCCTTCCTTCAAAGGAATGATATGTTGGAATATAGTCTTATTGTAAGGTTTTGAATCATCATAGTTCCAAGAGAACACATTGATGTATTCTTTGAACAAGGAAACATGTTGATCTACTTCTTCAGTGGTGCAATCAACTCCCAACTTGACATACTTTGGGGAACTATCAGTTCCAATATTGAATTTTCTCATTTCTTGCACCTTTCAAACTGAAACTTCTTCAAGGAGATTCTTACCATGATCATCTTTCATGAAAAGAGATTCAAATTCTAAAAAATCTTTGGGGACAACAKACGAGTGATCATCTTCATCATCATCATCATTTAACAAAAAAAATTCCAATTGTTCATAATTTTCAAACACTTGCAAGTACTCAATGTTATCGGACACAAACTGTCAGAAAKCTCTTTCTACTTGGAAAGACATTTTGCTTTGGTATCATCTAGATTTGACAATCAGGGCGCCAATGCTAGTGAATATTTCTTATGATTCTTGTCCCTTGGAATAAAATAAATGTTGAAGGAACTGAAAKATTCCATCAATTCGTTAACCCTTTTAAAATACAATTTAAGTCTTTCCTTTTTTATTTTATACCTCTGAGTCAACTGATTGATGACCAAATTTGAGTCTCCATTTACAATTAGATGTTTTATTTTTATTTCTTGTGCAAGGATCATCCTCTGAATCAAAGATTGATACACTGCCTCATTATTGGTGCATGAAAACTCCAGTCTAATAGTGTGTGGATGCATAATATTTCTTGGAATCATAAGAACAATTGAAACTTCATTTTCAGAGATCAAACAAGCTCCATCAAAGGACATCCTCCAATAGCCTTCAAACAAATACTCTTGATTCTCCATGTCTTGCAATTTCTCCATAGTTTCATTATTTTCTATGTATACGATGGTGTAGTTTCCAATCTTGACATCTATATAATCCTCCATCAATTCATTGTCCTACTTTTCGAAGGAGAAGGGTTTCCTAGGTTCACGGGGTACTTTAATCATTTCTCCTTTTCCTAGAAGCATCATACAACTTCCATCATTCATTATATGTCCTCCAATCATAGATGTCCAGTTTCTTCCCAACACAACTCCATGTGCCATTGGAAGGTMTACCACAATAATATGGAAAACTGTAATGATTTGGGGGGCTATTGTAATCCAAGAATAAAAGTCCTTGATTTCTCCATAAGATGGCACTTTTCTGGGATCAATTGCATATATACTTTCATCGGTTTCATAATACTTGGTGCAACTTATGCCCAATTCCTCSATGACCGCTAGTGGAATGATATTGTTCATCGCACCAGTGTCAACTAAAAAATTATGCAGTGCAACATCATGATTTTCAATGGAAATGTAAAAGGGAGGAATTTTACCTCTCAGCTTGGAAGTTGAATGGCTAGGGATTTGTTTTGGAATGGTAACAACAAATTCTTCTCTTTCAGATGGATCATCCAACAACTTCAAAATTTCCTCTCTTTGTTGGGGAATCTTCACCACTTCTGTAAAGGGAAGAGTTATCCTTAATTTACTCAAATCCTCTACAACATTATACGTCATTTGAGTAGAGTTTTATGTCATTTTTTTCCTTTTACTTCCCATGTCATCTATCACTTTCTCATTTTCTCTATTCTAGTTTGTTTGTTCCCCCTTCTTTTTCTTTTTGGTTCTCTTTATCAGAATTACCTTTATTTTTTGGTCTATTTACAAACCCTCTTGTCTGGGTGACATTTTCTTATGATTTGGGATCATTTTCACCCTATTCAAATATATACATGGATGTCTCGCATCCATCAATATACACAGTTTCAGAGCTCTCATCAGGTGAGTAATAATTCTCTTGCTTAATTAATTGCTCATCATAGACATCATCCAGAACAATCGCATTTGGAGTAGGTTGTCTAAGGATCCTTGGTCTTTGTGGATTATCCATGTTTTCAAACCTCACTCTGTTTTCTTGGGGGAGGTTCCTCCTTTTCTCTGGGATTGGCATTCTTGGATTTGGCATGTAATTATCTCTCGTTCTTAATCTGGTTATCTCGTTCTGCATTTGTTTGATGGTTCTACTCATCTGTGCAATTTCGATTCTTTTCTTAGTTTTTTGTTCCACCACAGGATCAACGTTTACATCAGGTATGGTTCCTTTGAAAAATCCTCCTCCCATCATTTGGTTTTGAGTCATTCGATGCTTGAATTCTTCATTCTTTCTTGAACTAGAAGCTCCTTGATTATCAATATTTAATCCTCCCAACTTCCTTTGTACTTTTCCCAGTATAATGTTGGGGTTGACACTCATTTCAATCATAATTTCTTCCATCTCAGTGGCTTTAGTCATTGCCTCCTCCAAATTATCCATTTGGGATGTTCTGATAACATATTTTACATTTGAGGGCATTGCATTCTTATAACAACTAAGAATGACTAGGTCATTTGGTATTTTATCTTCTAGAATTATACTTAAGGTTTTATTGAACCTGAGATTAAAATATTGTACCCTTTCATTATTCCTCAAACCAATCTAGGTGAAATCGGTGAGAAGGGTATGGTAAGCAATCAAAGGGAAAAACATAGTCAGGAACATAGCTTCAAGGTCATTAAATGAGCGAACAGATTTATTGGTCAATGTTGTATACCATTCATACACTCTTCCTGATAAGGTTTGCATAAACAACCTTACCATGAAATCATGATGCTCAACATGGTGAAAATAAAAAACATCAAGAAATAAGTGCAGATGCCTCTTTGCATCGATTGCTCCGTCTCCAGAAAATTCCTTTAAGGTTCCCTTAGGGAGAATAGGGAGAACATGTTTCTCACCTATAATATTTAGAGGGGAATCTCTTACCCTCCTTCAATTTTCAAATACTAGGTTTCCCTGATTTATTGTAGCATATCTTCCACCTCCTTGTCTCTCCTCATGATTATCGTTTCAGGGTTGTTTGCTTCTTTCTACTATGTCTGGGGAGACTTCAAGGATAGAATTTTCAACTATAAGAAAATAGATTTTCTTTCTTTTACTTCTGGTAATGGGTCCCTTGTACTCATCCAAATTCAATCCTAACCTTGTTCTTGTGTTGCTCTAGCTAGCCTTTGATTTCTTCAGTCTTGTCGTTCCTCTCTCCTTTGTCTTTGGAGAATTTCGATTTCTTCTTCTTGGACTAATGTCTTCCAAGAACCTTCTAACTCTTCTCGAGTCTGGTCTGTTGTTATTACCATATTGTACAACTAGTGTAGAATGCTTCATTGATTATTCAATCCAATTTCCAAATGGGGTTGATTACCCAGGGGAAAAGTCATAAATTATTTCACAAACACTAGTCCAGGTTCTAAATTTTCAGTTCATTCCCCAGCGGAGTCACAAAAAAAGTTGACGCTTGAATTTGGTAGTACCGAAACAACAACCTCATGAGGATGTAAATCCCCCTGCATTTTTATAGAGGTGGTACTCCTCTTTTAGATTTTCTTGAGATTTTTAACTATTCAAAATGTGGGACTTGATAGAAGTCTGCTATAGTGATTCAAAGAAACATAAATATTACAATAAAATAAAAGGAAAATGTTTTTGTTTTATTTTAAAGGAAATTTCTTGAGAAAGAAATAGGAACCGAACGCATTCACACATTTAAATCAAATAAGCAAAATTTCCCCACATCCATCATAGTTTGAGATAAATATTTATGATCACATAAAAAATAAAAGAAGATGATCCACATGCAGGCGAGAATTTTAATGGAGTGAATACATGGGAAGCTAAAATAAATTTAATGATAGATCAACCTAAAATACTTTATATTATGAAAACAAGGTTACAAAGCACAGTCGAGATTGTTCTCGAAGTAGTTCTCTTGAAATTTCCAAAAATATATAGTCTGTTACATATTCTTGAAATTGTAAATGTGTTTGTCTTAAAGACTAGGATTGGGGCTCCCATAGACCATAAACCAAATAAATACAATAAATAATCTTTTAAAAAGAAGACGGTGGACGGTAGAAGAATAAACAAGACCTGGTAAGAAGAAAAAAAGAGTTATCAGTCTTCGGTTAAACCTTTCCAGTAAAAGAGTTGGAATAATCAGATGAAGGACTTGATAAAGAAAAGAAAGATGTGATCAATGTAAAATTACTATGATGGTCTCTCCTATTTTCATTTTCTCTCTGATGTCATTTTATCATTTTCATCAAGGGTTGCAGGAACCATCTCAACTGCTTCTTTCCCTTCATTTGTTAGCTTATCAATAGCCTTCTTGGGCCATTCTTCGATGTAACTTTTCATAGGCACCATGTTGATTTCATTCTGGATTTTAATATCGAATATCTCACCCTCCAAGTCATGGAGATCAATGAAAATTCCATGTAATATTTCTTCAATATCGTGATTTTTTATGAAGTAATCTGCTAGCCAGTGATCTATGGCATTCTCATGATATTCAATTATTCCATAGATTTTTTCAATTGACAATCCTTTAAAAATATCAACTTTCTCATCGAATTTTTGTTTTTTAGGAACAATGAGTTGAGGATCAACTTGGGATATTGAACCTTTTTAGTGCTTCCAGCTAGGTCCACCTCCGTGAGCCTTTTGAATAGCTCTTATCTACTTTTTATTACTTGCTTTCACTCATGAACAATGTTGTCCAAGTTCTTTATTTTCTCTTTCAAGTAGGAATTCAATTGCTTGATCCGACTTGGAGAGGGAAGATCCTCCTCTCTTCTCTTTAACTTTGACATGTTGGAAACTTTAATACCAAAGGGTACTACAAAATCAAGGTAGAAACCTTCTTCATTTTTTAGGTCAGCCTGTAGATATTCAAGGAACGCATGTGCCCTTGATCCAAAATAAATCATGCTTTTTGAAATTTCCCAAGCTTCTATAATCAGTTCCATTCTTTTATTGATATTATTCTCCACATAGCTCCTGGCTGATGTGAGTAATCTTGAGGATACTTTTATTTTGGTTGTGGGGGTGGCAATTCTGACAATTTCCAAAGGGATGGAAAGGACTAGAAGAGGCATCAAAGTCTCTTCAAGTTCCTTAATCCTTTCCTTTAACTTTATATTTTCTTCTTCGATACCACCAATGGAATCTTCCAATGCATCACCAGTTTCTTTATGAGTTCTGGAAATTTGGGAAGGCCATATATTTCTTAGGTTAATCTCTGAACGAGATTTCCCTTTTTTATTCTTCACATCACTCTTCTCAATAATTAATTTTTAATATTCACTATCAAACACAACGCTCTAAAATACAAATGATTCTTCTTCATCAAATATCTCATTTTCAACAATTTCTAACGACTGATTTTTGTGGGTCACGCCTCCTAGCAGATCAATGTTAGGAAACATCTTCTCAATGTCAGCTTCAAGCTCCATATCTTCGAGGGAAAATATATTGATGTCACTTTAAACGTGATTCTCTTCTTCCTCTTGTACAATATTCTTCCTCTTCTTCCTCAGACGAAGTTTATGTGAGATTTCATTTTTTCCTAGAGGGGGGTTCTTATCTCCTCCTCCGCCAGAACTACTGTTGATTACCTTTTTAGATGGGTGGGCCTCTGGAGCACTCCTCCAAGGTGTTTTAGACTTAGGATTAATAGTTAGGGATTGGGAACTCTTCTTGTTGGGACCCTTTCCTCTCTGTTTGTACAGCTCATTTATACTAAGTATCGTCTCTAATTCGCCAACAATGTGGGTAGGATTTCCCAAGTTATTATCTTATTCTTCTCCTCGAACAATGTGGATAAATGAATTGCTAAAACCCAATGCTAACATATGTTCCAAAAAGATTTTGTTAGGGTCAAACCCTCTGATATTTTCATCATACTTGAGATTCAAGTTGTGGAAGTGGTTTGCAAATTCATCAATTTTGTTCATACTTCTGAATACAAAATCCCCAACTTTCCAAGGCAAATGAATGAATTGCTTTTTTTGTTTTTCATGAAAAAAGTGCAGCCAAAAGTTATATATTGCCTTGCAACTTCTGTAGCGAACATTATGTCGGATATATGGCATGGTAGAAACAAATAATTTTCATTGGAACCGAAAATCATGATGACATTATAATTCTCCATTTTCTCCAAATTCCCCTTTCTATCCAGGAATTTACTAGCTTGAGTAGATATTCTTGGGGTATCTCGTCCAAAAAAAAACTCTTTAGAAACTGAGACAAAGTCGTTGAAAAATTCATAAAAATGCAGGGAAGATTTGTGCCTCCATAATGCGTGGTACCAAAAGGTTACAAGGTCAAATTCACAATTCACCTTCTTGCATATAGACAATTTAGGAAATTGATAGCAATGCGCTATCACGAAAACCAAATAACAAGACATAATTAATTTATTATCCTTTTTCATATTGAGACAATTGGGAAGACATTTCAAAGGAAATCAACTTCCCCCAATGAAAACGACCTGCTCCTTGACAATAAAATACAAGATGTAAAGAATCATACAAGAAATGCTCGTAGTATTTTCCTGGCTCGTAACTCTAGTGAATAACCAGGAAATTTCCCGAAATAGGTTTTTGAACAAGTTGACCTACAATATGGTAATATCTTCAGGGATGTTCATAGTATTCTCCAATAATTCAGGTAATATATCCAGGTCATTATCATGTTTTTTAAAGAATTCCCTGCAATCTTCACCTTTAAAAGTGAGTGTTGGCTCTGGGAGTTTCATCATTTTACGAAGCACTTAAGGTGAGAGAGAGACAAGAGAAAGTTCTTGGAGTTGAATCATTCATTGGCTTGGTATATACTTCTCGGTTCACCAGGACACCAATTCCTTGCAGTCAAATACTTTAGGAACACAACCTGCACGAGCAATTACGGACGTCCAAATTTCTTCCTTTTGAGAAGAATGGGATGAATAATATGAGTATGCTCTTGTAAGGTAGCTAAAGAGGTAGTGGGGAGGCCCAGAGGGCCCATAGTGATAATAGTGGAGTCCATTCAATGTAAGGTGGACTAGGTCCACTATATTATTAAATAAGGCTCACTATGGTAGTTAGATATAATAAATGTAAGAGGACTTCTTAGAAGGTTCTACTTCTAGAAGATTCCTCCCCTAGAATGTTCTTAGGTGATGGTAGAACTATATAAAGGGTTTCAAGCAATGTAATGGGACATGAAGAGAAATATTGTGTTTGGAGTTGAATCTCATCAGGAGGAAGCCCTCTCGAAGAGGCAAGTGAACAAGACAGGATCCCTTCCATAATAGGATCCATTGTATGGTGTTTCCCTACCTCAAGGGTTTTCTTATAATAAAGTGTGTTTCTTCTATATTTCTTTATGGATCTATTGTGTATTCCTTATTTTTGGTGATTATATTTGCATATATTGTATAGGTACTTAACAATTGGTATCAGAGCACTTTCGTTGGCCAAAGAAGGGAAGAAAGTTTTGTTATTTTTGCATAATTTTTCTAGGGAAGAAAAAGAGGGTGGTGCACTTCAGGTTCAGATATGAAGCTTTATGAGCTAAATTTGGAAAAACAAATTGGGTATTTGTATTCCTCTCGGAAAAATACCCAATTAAAAAAAATCATTTGAAACAGATTCTAGTAAGTAAAGTCATGAGCATTTTAAATTCAACATTTTTTCAAGGTTTTTCCGGAAAAAGAAGTGATTTTCTACGGTAATTTATTGTTCTATTTTTTGGGTTTTTTCGTGACGGAAGCAGGACTGTAAAGATCATAAATTTTCATAGGGTGCTCAGATGTTTATTTCCTCTCAAACCCTCAAAGAAATTCTACAAATAACTAAAGAATTCAAATATCAATTGTATGACACATTGGATGACTTTGTAGATGGCCTCACATACGGCCTTAATGATAGTTTTCGTAGTATTCAAGATTCATTGGATAGAATGCATGAGAGATTTCTTATGGTGGACATGAGGGATGAATATAATCAAGAAATATATGCTTGGTATGATTTGGAGGCCGATTGCGATGATTGGTATATGGATAGTTTTCATTTATGGGATGGAAACCACTTCGATATTTTATTTGATGACTCTACTCCACCTTCTGTAGAGAACATCAATGTCCTACATCAGGAGCTAGTTATAATGACCAACATCCATATTGCATATTCTACAATGGTATTGTTCCTTCCATATTCAACTTTGATCCTCTCCCACTATGCGGATGGATATTATTATTTGGATCCACATGATAGGTGTCAGTATTGGGAGCATCATTTTCAAATGGTTATTGGGTGTCGATATCTTTTGTGTGGGGTTCACATGAGAAATTGGACAATGGGACCCTGGTTCTCTAGTCTACTTCATCAATATGTGTTATCACATATAGTTGTTAAGGGAAACAGTTCATCCAAGTTCGTGGTCTGCAGACAAAGCATCCGAGCGAAGCATGCAAGGAAACTCATTTCAGGCTTAAAATACAAATAGACAGGTTGAATTTTGTCAGCGGTGGAGATTCCAAGAGCATTCTAGATTAACGGCCCCGGGTATTTGGGATTTCAAAATTGCATGAAGCATAGAACCATGAGAAAGGTCGAAGCCCGAAGTCCCAAAGCAGACCTCGGTTGTCGATTCAAAAAGGGAAGATATGATCCATTGATCTGAAGAGGGCATATTTGAGCCACTGATCGTAAATCCTCTCCCAAGGTCACAATATTGATGGCCACGGTCCATTGTGGGGAAACGAAGTGCTCAGGCGATAATTTTCTTGAGCAATCCCGCAATTGAAGCCATGGTTTGGAAAAAGTAATACGTGGCAAAATGTGGTGGATGCGGGATCAAAAGTGGTGTGAACCCAAACCACCTTTGAGCGGCCCCAAAATCATGTGTTTATATAGTGTCCTATCTGAGAGAAGAATTTGGCCACCCCTAGGCATTCAACCATGTTTCAATCCTAAGAAAAGGTAGTTAATGAAGTGAGGCGGCAGTTGAAACCTCGTCTCACTGCATAAATGGAATACCAAAAAGGACTGGCAGACCAGAGCTTGCCTCTGACAGGGGAAGGCATGCACAGAGGAGACTACATGCGTAGTTTGACCGAGAAGACACAGATGTATGGCATTGGACGAGAAGCTCGAGCATGCCTCTACTAGTAGTGGTGAATATGTTTTGAGTATATAKAAGTCATTTTGATATTTTGTAATCRTTGATGGTTGATCTAGGWTCYTGCATTGTAAATGTTTAAGGAAKATTTGGTTCTTCTGTATATGTATCTATATTTGAGACTTCTTGTTTAGTGAAAGTTAGCCTCATTTCTATTTCTATGTAACATTTGTGTTAGAAAAATCAGGCATGGATGATCTAGTCRAGGGTAGTTATATTGTTGTGATGTAGGTTTGATCACAATGGCATCACAACCAGTTTTAATCAGTTTCCTATGTTGTTTTTTCCCTCTTACATTGGATGGCTCGGGCATGGAAGATCTAGTCGAGCTATTGCAGTTGTAGGGTGATGAAGKTTTGATCATCMTTTTGTTGTTATTATGTTTCTTTCACCATATTTCAGTGTCTGAATCTTGATCTCAAGATTTCTCTTGAGTATTGAGTTTTTCCTCTTTGAGCTGCTGGAAGGCCTGATGCCCATAGTAGTCTCGTTCATCCTTCTTGCTAAGTCTTCCCTCTACTCATACTTAAGCTCAACATACTGACTAAAGTTGAATCAATACCTCACCTATTTGTGTGTGTCAGTCCCTATTTTCTAAGTTAAAGCGATATTTTCTTGAGTCTTCACCCATTGACCTCATATAAAACCAACCTATGACATATAAACTCTTATGGGTACTGGGCTTACCCTCTCCACAATCGGAGGGTGACTTCCAGTGCTAAAAATATGTTCCACACTTATCCATGCACCATGGTATATGGTTGTATATCAAGAGTTGAGGACAACACTTTCATAAGGGGGGTGGAATGTAAGGTATCTAGAGAGGTAGTGGAGAGGCCCAGAGGGCCCATAGTGATAATAGTTGAGGCCATTCAATGTAAGGTGGACTAGGTCCACTATATTATTAAATAAGTCCCACTATGGTATTTATATATAATAAATGGGTAGTTATATATAATAAATGTAAGAGGACTTCTTAGAAGGTTATACTTCTAGAAGATTCCTCCTCTAGAATGTTCTTAGGTGATGGTAGAACTATATAAAGGGGTTCAAGCAATGTAATGGGACATGAAGAGAAATATTGTATTTGGAGTTGAATCTCATTAGGAGGAAGCCCCCTTGAAGAGGCAAGTGAACAGGAGAAGATCCCTTCCATAATAGGATCCATTGTATGGTGTTTCCCTACCTCAAGGGTTTTCTTATAATAAAGTGTGTTTCTTCTATATTTTTCTATGGATCTATTGTGTATTCAGTATTTGTGGTGATTATATTTGTAGATCTGGTATAGGTACTTAACAACTCTAAACCACTGAAAGTTACAGTCCTCTCATCCAAAAATGTTCAAAGTATCTCAATAGAAAAATTGTCGAGTTGTTGTTGCCATAAGTTGACGAGAGCAATCTTTTGATCTAGATAATATTTGAAATGAGGGCTTGAGAGATAATATATAATCTTCCGCAAATCATGTTTTAATTTTGTTAATAAGAAACCTACTCGAGCCCTTCGCCTATTAATGAAAATATTTATAGGACCTGCATGATGAGTTATTAGAATTAAACCATACTAAATGTGTATTGGGAATAACATGAAGGTGGTGGGGATGGATGAAAGAAAATAACATCTAGGACTTTTGTGAACCCGCCAACCTGTCATTGCAGAAGGTTAAGAATTGGCTAGGTGTTGTAACGTGGTCGTTCAGAATGAATATAAGAAGGATGAGATATTTAGGATCTTGGGGAATCCAATGGTCAAAATGTAGATCGCAGATCGTTCGGGTACAAAATGTAGTTCACAGAACAAGGGATATGAAAGCTTTAAACCCGTCAACCCGGGAAACTATGACTACAAAAATGGCTAAGTATAGAATAATGTGGCAGTTGGTCAGAATCATTATGTGAGGGTGTGGATGGAGATGAGGATGGGAAAGTCTGCGAACCCTCGAACTCGTCGTTTTGGAAAAATGACTAAGTATAAGAACTAGAAAGGGAGAATAGAAGAGAAAAAATAAAAGGGGAATTAGGGTAAGTATAGAAGAGGTAAAAGAAATGGACAAAAGGGGTTGGGAAAATAGAGAAGGGGAGGGAAATCCTAGAAGAGGGAATTGATCTTAACAATATTGTATGATGCTAACGTGGAAAAAACACATAGCACTGCATGGCACACCATACAGTTAAGTGGGTAGGTGACAAGGAAACTGTACAACACAAGTGGATAAATAAATTCTCGACACATGGCATGGTTCGCACTGGTGGACAAACAAGAGGTTTCCATGTGGTTGTCTCCCATTGGCCTTTTTCGGTCAAGGTTTATCAAAATTTTATGAGGTCGACTAGATTTGAACCCCTCACCTCTCACATAATAACCTTGTGCCTTACCATTATATCGCCACCATGTCACTTAGACATATATGACACATAATCTATTTAAGTTTGTGGAGTTATTCATTTGGCTGGAAAGAGGGCCAAGGGCTAAGCTCCAACCCTTGGTATATTTGTATCTAATGTAACCATTCCCCAAAGCCCAGGGAACTAACAAACTATATCGTTGAATATATATCATAAATATTTATATATGGTTGTAACAAAACACCGGTTGGAGAGGGGTCCGCGGGGTTGAACCTGTGACCTCCTCCTAGTTGCACAACAACTTTAACCATTGTGCCCAAGGTGCCACATCTGATGGAGATTCCATAGGGGCTATTTTTAACTTGAAGCCCAAAGTTTGGATCATGGTCGGGATTGTAGCCTATTTAAGTTCAAACATAGATCCCAAGGTGGAAAAGGATCCTGAGGTGGAAACATAGTATGAGAAGGTACAATATGTAGTGCATTGAATCACATGCCAAAGAAGCTTAGTTTTTGGTGTTATCTAGATTTGAGTGTCATTAAGTACCATTTGCAAACATATGTATGTTTATACTCATTTTTATCGTTTTCTCAAGAGGATCATGAAGGTGATGTTATTTGTGTGCTAAGATGTTGTCAATGAAAGTCTTAGTCCATATTGCAATTTATGAGTGCCATAGTACATCGTTTGGTGTGTAAAGAGGGTGAAATTGAGCCAATTCATAATATGGTCAATATTATACTCATTTTTCTCAAAATTGCGAGAGGAATTCAATGGTAAACTCTATTTCTGAGTTTGATCATCATAATTAAAGAGTGAATTCAAATTTGGTTGTGTAAGTCCATTTTGTATTGTAATTTTTGACATTTGTGATTATGATAAGCAATTTCCCTATTTGAAATGGGACTTGAAGATGTAGCCTAGGAAAAGTGAAATCCATCATTAAATATTGTATTTTGAGTTCTTTTATTTTCTGTTGTGTTATCTCATTATTCTTCAATTTATTAATCATTTTATAAGGTTATGGATAAGAATCACATTGCCATTTGTTCTGCAATTCACCTCAACACGATCAAGAAATATTTTTGAATCATGTTAGATGCTAATATGGGTTTTTAAAGATTAAGTTGGTATCTAAGGATTTTTGGAACAAGTGGTATCAAAGCTAGTTTTGATATGTATTTTCAAGTTGATGTGACAAGGTTCAATACTCAAGTTGGTGAAGGTGTTTTGAAGGCTCTCGGTGTATATATTTTTTCATAGAAGACAACATGAGTAAATATCTCATGAATTTAAGGCTCAAGAAGGACATTAATCAACAGATTCTGAAGGAGAATTTTGAATTAAGGATGCAATTACAATCTCTCAAGGAGGAGAAGTAGAAGCTTCAAGATCAATTGATATGTCTTGAGGAATTCCATAGAGGTGTTTTTCATGTGTTGGAAAGAAAGTTGCAGATTAAGGATAAGATATTGGCACCACTATTCCATGAAGTTGGGAAAGTATAAAATGAAAAGTCTCCAATGAAAGAGAAATTATCTCCTTCAAAAGGTATAATCAAGAAAGATGACTCCTCGTATTCTTATTCTCGTCATCAAGATGGATAATGCTTAAGAAAAACTAAAATAATCAGAAACTCAGATGAAGAGGTCCTTCCTAAGAAATTAGTCTTACCTTCCATCCTAGGGAAAGGTAACATATGTAAGACATCTCTAGGAAGAGATGTGCATTCTAAAGAGGGAGTGAAGACATTTTCCACTAGTAAGATTGGTATGAATGTATGGTTTAAGTATCCATGTGCTTCCTGTGGAAGTAGTAACCATAATATGGAAAATTGTTGAAGAAAATAGTCCTCGTAAGAAAAGACCTCTAAGAAGAAGGCCAAAGGAAAAATTCATTTCTAAAAATAAAGGAAAAGGGGGAATGACCAGAAGGGATCGTGGTTCCAAGATGGGAACAAGAAACTCTGCTCTGATTGTTATATGAGTGGACATCAGATAGAGAAGTGTTGGTCACTTTTTCCACACTTTTGTTTGAAGAAGAACTAGGAATATGTAAAGGACCTTACAAGAAGACAGGGAGTAGCCCCAAGTGAAGTTGAAATATTCTAGAAAGAATACTTCTTAATGGTTGGTATTAGTAGTGTGAAATATGAATACATCAAGGTATGGTTCATGGAAAGTGGCTCATATCACCACATGATAGGAATGAGATTAGTATTCTTTACTTTCTCAAAGATCGACACAGATTCCTATGTAGGATATGGAACTAACACTAGACAAACAGTAAGACAAGTTGGTTATGTAAGATTCCATCTTGAGTTGGGAGGATTTCTGGGAATAGAACATATGTTATATGTTCCAGATTTGAATGTAAACCTACTCTCAGTCGTATCTTTTGAAGATGAAGGATATGCAGTCACGTTCTAGGATGGACATGTACTTGTGTATTCAAGGGAAGCTATTCAAGAAACCACAATATTGCTTGGTGTTCAGAAGGAGAGGTTATATAGGTTACTGGGAAGACCTATAATTGTGTCTAATGGTTTCTTAGATTCAACATTAGAATCAACATCAGATTCAACATTAGCATCGAAGGCATTGTTAGAGACAGGAAGTTGTGAGAAACCTTCTAGTACAATTGGAAGAATGAATCCATAAATAAAACCACCTATCATAAAAGATTTCATTGGAAATTTGTATATTTGTAAATTTGTAAGATGGTATGAAAATGTAAATTCCTTTTAAGGTATATTTATATTGTTGTATTAGAAGGCTTGTTAGCCACTCATTAAAGAATGCTAATGTGAGAGGAATATTGTAAAGGTTTCTATATAACCAGTTTTTGAAAAATTATCAGAGTGAGAGAAGTCTTGTAGGGATTTCTATATAGCCTCATTTTGAAAAATTATAAGAGTAAGAGGCATCTTGTAGGGATTTCTAAGCCTTTCAATAGCATTAAAGACAATACTAATTGTCTCATTATTATCTAAAGGACTGCGTATGGATCAAATTTTCTAAGTTAATATTCTTATTCTGAAGTACCGAAGGTGAAGGAACAAAAGGATGTAGGCAGTTGGAGCATGTAGATTAGAAGCAGGAAGAGAATCAAAGTTACAAAAATATTCCTAGAGCTGGTAAAGAAATAGTCTACTTATAGAGATAAGAGATAATTTCACTTGTAAGGATATATTCTATTATCATCTCTAGGATGTTATTTCATGTTCATTTAGATGTATACCTTGATTAGAAGAAAGTAAAAAAGTAGAGATGTTTTTGGAAGACATGTTTAGAGTTTATTTCAGGCCAAGAGAGAGGAAATTGATAAAGAATTGATTCAGATACTCCTACAGATACATCAATAATACAGAATAAGTGAGTCCAAATGGGAAAGGAATAGATCAACATTCGACTTGGTTTCATGATTGTCGGGATAAAATATCTTCAAAAGAGAAGGATATGGGAGTGGATGTTGAGTTCAAGATTCATATTTGGGTAATGTAGAGAATCAATGAGTAGAATTTTGTTATGAAGGAATCAATGATCCAGAACTAGAACTAGATCTAACTAGAACCAATAGCCAAGAACCATATTCAGAGGTATATTCTAGAGAAACAGATAAAAATACATTGAACAAGATGACGAATCAATCCAAAATGATCAAGTCCAAGATTAGTCCCAGAATATTCAGTAAGGTGGAAGAGTGAAATAATATTTATCATCATTAAGTTATTGAATAAGAGCATTTCATTAAGGTGGAAGAAGAATATTTATCATCACTAAGTTGTTGAAATATTCATACTTTTGGAGGACAAAAATTTCTTCAGTTGGAAGATGTGATCTAGGAGAATATAGAATGCTCACAAAGGTCCAAGAGGATCTAGAAATGCTAAATTTTTTATCATTTCAAATGTTCCTGAAAATGAAATCAATTGATAGAGMTTGACAATATATTTTCAATGACGAAAAAATCACCTCAAACGGAGTTCKTATGCAAATGATACAACCAATCAAAGTTTTGGTCAACAAGGTCAAAAGTCAAATTCAAGGTGACACGTGGCACCACTGGAAGGGTGACACATGGCACAACCATACAGACCGTACGATGTCAATGTGGCAACACCATAGACCACTACGTGGCACATCGTACAACTAACTGGGTAGGTGACAAGGAAATCATACAAAACAAGTGGGAAAATCAAGTCTCAAAATGTGACATGGTTCGCAGAGATGGACCAATGAAAGGATGCCATGTGGTAGTCTCCCATTTTCCTTTTTCAATTAAGGTTTATCAAAATTTCATGAGTTAAACCAAAGTCAAACCCCCGACATATCACATAATAACCTCATGTCTTACCATCATACCACCACCATGTCACTTAACCATGTATGGCGCATAATATATTTAAGTTTGTGGAGTTATTCATTCGATCTGAAAAATGACCCTTGGTATATTTGTATCTAATGTAACCATTCCCCAATGCTAAGGGAGCTAACAAACTATACTATCGAAACTGTATCATAAAATTTTATATATGGTTGTAACAAAACATCGGTTGGAGAGGGGTCTGCGGGATCGAACCCATGACCTCCTCCAAGGAGTGCAACAACTTTAACCACTACACCTGAGGTGCCACATTTGACGGAGAATCTGCAAGGGATCATTTTAATTTGATGCCCAAAGATCAGATCATGGTCGAGCCAGTGGCTTATTTAAGTTTGGACATAGATCTCGAGGTGTACACAGATCCCCAGGCGAGCACATAATACAAGAAGGTACAATACAAAGTTCATTGAAGCACTTTCCAAAGAATCTTAGTTTTAGGTGTTATCTAGATTTGCATGCCATGGAGTACTATGTCCAAATATAGACATGTTTATGCTCATTCTTCTTGTTTTCTCAAGAGGAACATGATGATGATGTCATTTTTGTGCTAAGATGTTGTCTATGAAAGTATTATTCCATATTTCCATTTATGAGCGCCATAGTGCATCGTTTGACATGTAAAGAGGTCGGAATTGAGCTAGTTCAGAATATGGTCAATATTATACTCATGTTTTTTATCATTTAGAGATGAATTCAATGATAAAATCTATTTCTGAGTTTGAGCAGTGGAATTAAAGAGTGACTTCAAATTTGGCTTTGTAAGTTCATTTTGTTTTGTAATTTTTTACATTTGAGATTATGATAAGCAGTCTCATTATTTGAAAGGGGACTCAGAGATCTAGCCTACGAGAAGTGAACTCCATAATCAAATCTTGTATTTTGAGTTTTTTTTTTTGTGTGTTATCTCATTATTCTTCAAGTTAATCATCATTTTATAATATTTTGGATAATAAGCACATTGGAATTTTTTCTGCAAATCACCTCAATATGATAAAGAAATATTTCTAAATCATGTTAGATGTTAATATGGGTTTTTAAATATTATGTTGGTATCTAAGGATTTTCGGATCAGGTGGTATCAAAGATAATTTTGATGTGTATTTTCAATTTGATGTGACAATGTTCAAGACTTGAGTTGGTGAAGTTGTTTTAAAGGCTCTCAGTATAGATCTCTTGTTGTAGAAAACAACATGCGTAAAGCTCTCATGAAGTTAAGGCTCCAAAAGTACATTAACCAATAGATTCATAAGGATAATTCTAAATTAAGGATGCAACTACAATATCTTGAGGAGGACAAGCAAAATATTCAAGATCGATTGATATCTCATGAGGAATTCCATAGAGGTATTTTTCATGAGTTGGAAAGAAAGTTGCAGATTGAGGATCAGAAATTGGCACCACTATTCCATCAAGTTAGGACCAACAGATCCCCCGAACGTGCATCCACAGCCCCACGATATCAGTGACCCGTAGAGAATGAAAAGTATGCAATGCAAGAGAAACTATCTCCTTCAAAAGGTATGATTCAAAAAGATGACTCCTTGTATTCTTATTCTCCCCGTCAAGATGGAGAATTCTCAAGGATGATTGAAGTAAGGAGAACTTCAGATGAATAGGTCCTTCCTAAGAATTTAGTCTTATCTTCCATCCAAGGGAAAGGTAATAGATGTAAGACATCTCCAGGAAGAGATGTGTATTCTAAAAAGGGAGTGAAGACATTTTCCACTAGTAAGATTGGTATGAATGTATGTTTTAAGTATCCATGTGCTTCATGTGGAACTAGTAACCATAATATGGAGAAATTTCAAAGAAAATATTCCTTGCAAGAAAATCTATCCAAGAGGAAGGCCAAAGGAAAAATTCATTTCTCAAGAGAAAGTAAAAGGGGAAATGACCAGAAGGGATCATGGTTCCAATATGGGAGCGAGACAATCTTCTCTTATTGTATAATGTTTCCCTAAATTTACAACAACAAAAAAATTAATTCTTAGGGACATTAGACTTAATTAATGTGTCCAATATATGTCATACAATTCTTGTTACATTATAAGGTGATTCAATACTTGTTTCTTCCACCATTTACACTTACCAAATCCTTTATAAAAGGTAAAAGAAAGACTTTGTTAATCTTAAGGGAGTTGGATATAATTTAATACATAAACAAAAAACTATTTGTCCATCACATACATGCGCAACATGTCTTCCAAGGTTTGGTTCGTTCGTTCGGTCTGTCCGTCAGTCTCTGGGTGATACGCAGTACTAAAATTAAGTTGGTTTCCCAAGGCCTCTTGGAAACTCATCCAAAATCGTCCAATAAACACCGATCCTCGATCAGATATAATCCTCTTAGGCACGCCATGCAGCCTCACAATCTCACTGATGAAAACTCTCGCTATGTCAGGTGCCTGGTACGTCATACGCACCGGAATAAGGTGATAACTCTTCGTCAGAGTGTCTACTACTACAAAAATAGAGTCGTGTCCCCTTGCCATCAGTGGCAATCCAATGATAAAATCCATCGAAATAACTTCCCATTTCGATTCCGGAATGGCATGTGGTTGAAGTAATCCTGTCAGGGGTCTGTGTTCAGCCTTTACCTGCTGACACTCTAGATATCTGGCCACCTAGTTGACTATGTCAGCCTTCATTCCCTTCTAGAAGAATAAGGGTTTAAGGTCTACCCTCATCTTCGTAACTCCTTGGTGAGCCATGTAAACTTCTCTATGAGCCTCGCTCAGGATCAACATCCTCAACTCGTCGTTTGGCAGTACGCAAATCCAACTTCTAAACCTCATTAAACCATCGCTATCAAAGGAATATCCCTCATATCGTGGTACCATCATTGTGTTTTGTCCGATAAAATCCTCGACTTCTTTGTACCAGTCATCATCATGCTGTAAAGTGAGAATCTTCTCACGAAGAATTGTCTGAAGAGGTAACACCGAAAAGTTGTGTGGCCCCCGACTCAAAGCATTCACCACTCGGTTCACTGTTCCCTTTATGTACGC